>JAVHMZ010045889.1:0-30839 GCA_034782995.1 Amazona versicolor | reverse complement strand
AAGACGGTCGCGCCGGCGGGCACGGTGACCTCGGACGCATAAGAACTGATAGTTTCAACCATAGAGTCCGTCAACGGCGGAAAGGCCATTTCGGGCCGGAAAGCCGGGAAGTCGAGTTGAGCCGAGGGATCGGTGAACGCGTTTACCATCGTTCTATTGTGGTGTGTTTTGGATTGAACGGGCAGGTCTTGGGACTACATGCGCACTTGAGAGCTGGGCGGGCGCCATCGCGTTGATCGTTACTTACCGCATGTACGTCGGAATCCTAGATGTTCCGCATAGCAGGGTTGATCTTGCGAACCGGAACAGGCGATCAGCCAGCATTGCGAGAAAGCGAGGACAGTAAACAAGCAGTCGATGTAGGGTATAAAACGAAGTCCAGGACGGCATGCCCGCCATCCAGAGGGTAGTGGCTCTTCCGGCTCACGAAGGCTACTGTGTGGGGATTGTACGTTGGTCGGGGACCAAACATGAGCAACGATGAGTCGGCAAGTCCTTGTAAGTCCCCCTGCATCCGCCGAAGTAGTAGAGACTTGATGGGCGAAGCCAACGGTGTTGAGTTCCTGTATCCTTGCGATACTTTCGTGACTAGTGGCCTTCTACACCTGTGAAAAACGGGAGGCAGAATGGCCGAGATGTTCAGACCAGGGCTTAATGTCTTCTAATTTCAGCTTGAAATACTCGTCCCGGTCAGCCGAGGTGTACTTCACGAAAATCGAGCCCGAAATCATTGGGCGTCAACAAAGACATCCTCCCGCCTGCGACTTATCGCGACAAATTCCGCACCTTCTGCTCCGCCGGCACCAATAGTAGGATCGGCGATCCGTTTCGGTGCTCCAGTTGCCACACGTCGCCCGTCTTTTGGTTGAGTAGGAAGGTTACGCCCTTCGCACTCTTTGCGTCGCTAGGCTGCAGAACGAAATCAGGAACAGCGCTCTGCGCCACTGCCGCTTGCGCATGCTCCGACGCCCTTACCGCGTCGGCCGGCTTCGGATGGCGTCCGAAACACGCGGCAAACGCCAGAGCGCCAAACCCCGCCGGTAGCGGAAACCCAGATTGCGCGGCCTAAGTATTTGTATTTGTCCCTGTCGATGGTCGAGCGATCGTAAATAAAGGTCCGTGTTTCCTCGATAAGCCTCTCGGCGGTCGCCTCGTCGCACTCCTTGCGGTATTTCCCGTCGTCCGCGTGATGGCAAATCCGGTTCGCGTCAATCAGGCCCTTGCCGCGGCCGCTGCCCCTATCTCCCCTCGGCTTAACCACGAGCAGTCCGAAGAAAACGCCAGCGAGAAGAATCAGGCAGACAATCAAGCCCACCCAATACCACTCGAAGCCTGGACCTTGAGCGATGTTGAACACGAAAGCGATCAGAGCAGTGTCGAGACCGATGAACACCAGAGCCTTTTGATCGGCGAACTTGATGTTTTCGTGAATGTGTTGCTGGTTCGTCAGGAGAATGTCCAGCGCTTCCTTGTTGCCCGACTTATCCGCGCCGATGGTCTGATTCATTAGTCTTCTCTCTGTGGAAATCGTACCCTGAGCAGATGCGGGCCGCATGCCACCGAGGAAAGCGCCGATCGCCAAGCAGTCGCATTGTCGCGATCCGCTGAAGGCTTGGGTTGCCTTCCGATTCGGCCTCGCGCCCCATGCCCACCCGACGTTTTGTCGTTGAGTCACTGATTGGAAATCGCGGGACAGTCAAGCTAATGGTGGGATTTTCGGCCATCTTGCTTTCGTTGCCATCGAACGGCGGGATGCAAGCACCTGTCTCCTTTCCTTCGGATTCGATCGGAGGCCGCGACAACTGGACGATTAGGAACGGGAAGTCCCCTTATGTCCGCTGGTGTCGGCATACCTCGTCACTTGGCAGCTACCCGCAAACTGTGCTCCTGTCGAGCGTTTGTAAATCAAAACAGCTAGTCATTTGGCGCATGTCTCTAGCCGATCTTTTCCTCCCCATTTGGCCAGGGCGGCAGTTCCACCTGCCCGAATCGACTGATTCCATAGTTCTGCATTCAGAGAAGCCGGTACGTTGACCCCCGGAAAAACCACCGTGAACACAAGGTCGTCAATGCCTCGGTTCGCCCGAGCAATCCCGTGCACCGTTGTGATCGGCTCATTTCCAAGATCGCGATGCAGTTTGATAGAGGCTTCTCCGAGACCACAACAATCTCCGAACACTGCAAATGCCATAGCCCTCGTTTTAGGCCGGTAAACAATGGCAAGATCGCCCGGGTTTACACCATAGTTTTTGCGGAATGGCCCTGTCGGCAAGACGACGTAAGGGACTTCGACAGCGTCGACCCAGTGCCGCTGAACTCGATCTGGCGTGTTGGGGACAGTCAATGTAGTTGTCGTGACGTAGGCTTTTCCGGGAAGCGGATCGCCTGAGGATTGGACGACAGGTCGGTGCTGCGCATCTGTTAGAAATCCAAAAATAGAAACGTGGGAATAATCACCACTCGCAACGGCAGCGGCCCATGCTTTTTGGCACGTTGCGTACCAATGCTGCGGATCGGTTTTGTTCGTGATTCGCTTTCCGTCGACAATCGCGACAACTCCGTCGCATGTATCGGACAGGCCGGTTCCATCCACGAGATAGGAGTTAGGCGCACCGTCCGCGTCAACGGCCAGGCCTCGGCTTTTGAATGCAATGGCGTCATCAACTCGCCATGGCTGGTTTGCTGCCAGAGGCGGTGTTCCGCAAGCATCGACCGACGATCCGAAGGCCGCACCAGTGACCCCAATTAAGACGGAGACTATCCCAACAATCGAGATGAGAAACGCAGATTGTCTGGTCATGGTGCCGACGATTCTACCGGATCGTGGAGTTACCATACGCCGCTCTCCAGTTACGTGCCCTGTCTCAAACGGAGGACAAGTAGAAATCGTCGATAAACGCCGAGGCTTACCGATTGTGTGCAGACCGGCGGCTGGGCACCAATCGCCCTGAGCGCTTGTCTTCGGTGCGAGGACCGGTAGAGAGCTGCTAGTTGGCGCGGCTCATGGCGGCGTGGTCGTTGTCGGACGGGGCCGCGGGGTGGTCATCGTTAGAGGGACCGCGGGCGCTCGGGATGACGCGCGGAGTCGAGTGGTTGGAGTTGTTCCATGCGCGCGAGTGTGCATAGTGGAGAACGGGAAAGGAGTGGGAGGCGGGGCTAAGTGCGTGGGGAGAGGCGGGAAAGTTTGTAATCGGAGTTAAGCAGTTCGAAGCGAAACAGGTCGACGCTGGTCGAGTCGGTATCCCGCAAGGCGAACCATGTGTAGTCCAACAAGGTCAACCGTTCGCGATGTGAACAAACAAAACCTGTATATGGGGACTTCATCTCCAACATGCAAATCTACATCGACGGCCGCGAAGCCGGCCTCGGATGGCTGCCGGACATCACTGCAATCACGAGCCGAGTACCTTAATGACTTGCGCACCTTTACGATGTTGGCGCGGAAATTAGGCCTTTGCGTCTGCTTGCAATTAGGGCGGCTGCGATACCGCAGAGGACGAGCACCAACGAGCCAGGCTCAGGCGCAGTGCCCGTTACCGTGACGCTTGAACCTACGGCGTTCGTGGTTATATCTCCCAGGTTGCTATTGAGCAGAAGCACATTCGCAGGAACGACTTGAGCAGTGCCGCTCGTCTGGGCCTTGTATAAAACACTGGCGAGCAAAGTGGTTCCGGTAAACCCAGGCGAGTTGCCGCTCAACGAGTCCGCGATGAATGTGATCCGGCCAGTGCTGTTGTTGATCGCGCCTGGAGAGAACGAGACGCCATTGCTGCTGAAGTAGCCTGCTTCTGTAACGTTCTGGGCGCCAAGAATGTCAGGAGTAAAGTTGAGGTCAAGCTGGAAGGCGTACAGATCAGTCACATCTGAAACTGAGAGGTTAATGCGGACGCTACTTCCAACAACGACTAAGGTCTGAGACGGAATCGCAGTAATGGTTGCAGCTCCGGCATGACCAAGCGAAAAAAGTAGTAAGCACAGTATGAATCGCATGGCTTGTTTTATTGGCAGCGCGTTCCTGCTGGAAGCTGCTGTGCTACGAAAGCTTGATCCCTGATATTCACTACTCCGTCTCCATTTACGTCGGCGGCGGGGTTGAAGGCATCTTGTCCGGTCGATTTGCCCAAAGAGGCTTTAACGAGGGCGATGTCGTCGCAATCGACAACTCCATTAGCGTTTACATCGCCGGGTATACCGCCCGTAGGAGTTGTGGTGGACGGGCCGGACTTCAGGAGAACCTGATAACCAATCTTCGACAAATCCACATTGAGCGAGCCGGCGCTATCGAGCAGGACGATCGTACGGCGAAGTGGAGCGGGGGTATAGGCAGCCCAGGAGTTGAAGGGACCGTTTGAGCCATCTTTCCAGCGTTCCAGCTCCCCGGTCGCTAGCGTGCTGGTTTGCCATCCCAGTTCCTGTCCGCCGGTCGGAGACGACTCATAAGTCTGGTGGACCACGGGGAGGGCAGCAGCAAGATTGGCAAGCGCAGGATCTGCACTGCCCCACGCATTAAACGACATAAACTTCAGAAGGTCCGAAGCGGTAGAGAACAGGCCACCGGCAGGATTGCCGATAGGAAGCCAGTTGAGAAGTTGACAGTTCACGTTTGTGGTACGAGTAGCGGGATTGCAATGTTTGGCCGCGCGCGCGACTTGATCGGCAGTGAAGGATTCGAGCGGTACGGTATCCGCCATGCTGAGGGGCTCGGTGATTTCTTTGGCATTTGCCTGAACCCAATCGGGGTAACCAAGCCAGGTTGCGACTTCATTGCCGAGAACCTCAAACCCCAAATTGGAATAAAGCCACCCGGCGGCGCCGTTCGTAGGGATGTGGGTGGAGCACGCGTAAACAGGATTCGCGAGGCCGGTACCGCAGGTGGGCTTAAGGCCGAGGAGCGACATGTAGACCGGATCGCAGCAGCCGCAATCGTGAATGAGCTCGGGCGTGGACGAATTGCAGGTGATCGGGTCTGCTACGTAATCGCGATAGAGGTCGTTTACGGAAGTCAAGATGTGGCCCTCATTCTTAGGAAGACCGGCATGGTGGTCAGCGAGGTTGAGGAGAGTGACGTTGTGACGGTTCGCGAAGGAAGGGAGAATCACGTCAGCGGGCAGGAGAGTAGCGACAGGGGTATCGAGCGACAGACCCCGATTGCTGGCCACGCCCACGAGTGTGGCAGTAAAAACTTTGGTAAGTGAGCCCACCCCGAATAATGTGTTTTCGTTCAGGGGCACCGTGCCATCCACGGTGGCTTGGCCGTAGGTTTTATAAACGGTAACGGAGTCGTCCCGGTACCCGATCACCAGGGCTCCGTAGCCGGTGGGGAGACCGGCCGCAGTAACCGCATCGTCAATTGCGCGGGCAATGTAATCGCTGCGCTGGGAAGTTTGCGCAGCGAGCCCGGTAATGGAAAGAACTGTAACAACCACGCATGCATATGGATGCATTCGGCTCCTCCAGACACGCCACTCTACCAGGAAATTTCAATCTCGGGAATAGCTTAGTTGAGGTCAAAGAAACTTCAAGGCGGAGCCGCAAAGAGCGGGCCGGGTCCAATCCGGTGTCGACCACATTGCGGATATGCCGCTTGCGGCGAAGATAACGTTCCGTCGTCGCAGCGATACATGTCCCAACGTGTGGTCCTGATTGATCATAAAGGGAATTTTCACTTACTAATTCGGGACAAGCGTGCCTTCATTCAGCTCCAGCGCATGACAGTCAGACGGTACGTGAGCATGCGATCCGGCCTCTTAAGTCACTGTTCGGTGATTGCCGAGTGCTACGGATCAGTACCTGCAAGTTCCCTGGCATCCGCCGCTTTCCTAGAGCGGCTTGAAGGGCCGGCCCGGACTATCCGAGATCGGATGCCTGCGTCGCAACCAACTGACCGCGCAGAATGCGCCCAGCCATGACCCGAAACCGGCAAACACGACATAAAACGCATTGCTGGTGTAACTGATCACGGCGAAAGCCGACAGAAGGTACCACAGGCTGCTCCAGTTCGCTGCTGCTATACGCCGACGAGCCGAAACCGCGGAGGTAAAGAGGACATAAACTGCGTCGGTCGTAGCAGTGGAAAAGATTACGGCAACGGCAGTTACTGGATTAACGGTGTGCATTGATGCTCCTCGTTTGGCTTGCTGAGCTTTTCTCGAGTTGACTCAAGCTGCTCCTTAGGCTCTTTGAAGGAGATCTTATGCTGAGTGAAAAAACTCGGTGGGGCTGGGACGAGGGCATAGTGAGCAGTGGCCAGAGGCAGTCTTCCTGCAGGTGCTATAGTTCTTTCCATCGCTTTACTCTTTCCATCGCTTTGCAAGGGCCCATGCACTCAATGAATCGGAGAATGTTTCTCAAGGGAGGGGCCGCTGCTGCTTCGACTCTCCTCACCGGCACGCGAAAGTTAGCTGCCAATCCGCTGGGTCTGCCAATCGGCTGCCAGACCTATCCCGTGCGCAAGTCGATCAGTACTGATTTTGCCGGCACCATGAAGGGATTGCGCACCGCAGGGTTCACGCAGATTGAGCTGTGCTCGCCATACGGTTACGACGAATTTTCAAGCCTCCAGAAGTACAAGCCACAGGAGTTGCGGCGCATGCTGAACGACTGGGGACTGGGCTGCATCTCCGCGCACTGGGGGTCGAAGGAGCTCTTTGAAAAGGCAGACGAGAGCATCGCCTATGCGAAGGAATTCGGCATGACGCAGATGGCAATCGCAGCGCTGGGACCGTTCCACCCGAAGGGCAGCCAGACAGTCGACGACGTGAAACGTTACGTCGAACCCTTCAACGCGTTTGCCGAAAAGGCTCACGCCGCAGGCATCGTCGCGTTACTGCACAACGAAGGCTTCGTCTCCGAACACATCGACGGCAAACCGGTCTACGACATGATGATCGCCGAGCTCAATCCCGCTACCACCAAGCTGCAGTTTCAGGTCTCTACCTTGCAGCAGGGCTACGATCCAGTGACCTATTTCCAGAAGTACTCAGGCCGCTTCCTCTCCATGCATTGCCAGGACTGGGTGAAGGATGCCTCGACCAAGTCTGGCTTCCGCCAGGTTCCGTTGGGCAAGGGCGTGGTGGATTGGAAGGCCGTCTTCAAAGCCGCAAAGACGGGCGGCGTGAAAAACTACTTCGTCGAGCTTGAAGAAGATCCGGCGCTGATGCCGCCGAGCGTGCCTTACCTGAAGTCCCTGAAGGTCTGAAGAGAGCGTTCGGAAAATTCCGGCTTGCCGCGGCCGGTTACGGTACGAAACGTGGCCCTGCTGCTCTAGCCTCTTCATTCCACACTAAAACGCCGGCACACCTTAGTCCCTTACGTGCTATCGCCCTGCCGGCAGCGTGGCAATTGTGGCAACTCTTTTTTGCGGATAGTCTGCAAGTACGTAACGACGCAAAAAGGAGTCACCCGTGTCCCATTATTTCTTTCGCTCATTTAAAGGCATGGCCCTCGCAGCCATGTTCGCCGGGATGGCGGGTGCCGGACCACTGAACTACGCCGAAGGCTACAACGTCTTCGTCTTCACCTCGCTGGAAACCACTTCTGATATCGGAGGCCGAGTGGCCGCAGGAACCACACTGGCCGGCACCTTTGATGTCGGCAGTCACCTGTCCAGCTCACCTGCCTCGTACGACCTCGTCGCTGGCATCGGCGTGCAAGGCGGATCACAGGTAAAAGTGAATAGTGCCGGAAACGCTTACGTGCCGAACGGCGTCGCCGGGGCTAACGTCATTATGAATGGCGGCGGCCATCTCGTCACCGGGGGCGCCAGCCCCATCGATTTCGACGCTGCGAAGTCGTACTTTTATCAACTTTCGGGACAGCTCTCCCAACTTCAATCCACCGGAACCATTTCGAACGGCCAGCTCAAGGCCAGCGACTCCGGCCTCAACGTCTTCCATCTCAGCGCCGCTGAATACCTCTCGCTTTCCAGCATCGAGACATCCGGGGGAACGGTCATCATTGATGTGAGCGGCACACCGGGACTCAATTCGATGAATATGACCGTTGACGGGCAGCAAAACACCGCCGGGTCCACTGTCGCCGGCAAAGTACTGTTTAACTTTTTCGAAGACAACGGGACCCTTCTTCTCCCTAACGTTATGGGTGGCAGTGTTCTCGCGCCCGGTGCCACGGTAGCGGGCAGTTTTCAGTACAATGGCACCATCATTGCCAACGCTCTGGACTTCACTGGAGAGATCCACGGCGACAGCGCATTTAGCGGAAACACTCCCACTCCGGAGCCCGCCTCTTACGCTCTCGCCTGTTTCGGCCTGCTCAGTCTTGGCCTCGTCAAAAAAGCCAAAATCTCTAAACTGGTCCGATAATTTCGACATCCGTTGCCTGGAAGCGGTCGCGGAGCAAAAACACGAGGTCTGGCATCGAACAAACAGATGGCGTCGATTGCCCACCCGTCATGCGCTGTTTCGGATAGAGAAGCCATGCTGATCTGCGACCACACGACCGAGGACCTGTTCGCGGGGACTACGCCTGTTTACTCTTCCAGCGTTGCCCTACAAGGGGCTCATTTTGCGATCCAAGATATCGAGCTTGCCGCGACCGAGATGGAAGAAAGGCCATCCCAGCATTTCCACATCGCACTCTGGAATTCGTGCGCAACGGGCGAACATGCTTCGAGAAGGGGATACTTGCAACGCTTTATCAAGCCTCAGGGCTCTCTGACGTTTGTTCCGCCTGGCCTGATACCTGCCGCACGAACCGACAACGCGAACCGTTTGACATGGTGTGTGATCAGCCGTCGCTTTGTGAGTTCGCTGTCAGAGGAATGTGGAATGACCTCGGCCTCGTTTACGGAGAAAACGGGATTCGTCGATGCTCGGATCAGGAACCTGTTGGAGCTCCTGTTGATCGAGGCCGCTACACATGCTGAATCGGGGCCGTTGTATACAGATCAACTTGCGACGGCCTTGGCTATCAGAGTCTTGGCTCTGGGAGCAAATGATTCACGGCAAGAGCCCAGAACGTCCGCCCTTAGAGGAGGTCCGCTGCGGAATGTTCTTGAGATGATCCAAAGCTCGGGTGGCCAGATTGCTCTAGAGACGCTCGCTAAGGAAGCCGGTTTTAGTCAGCGCCACTTCCTCCGCATGTTTCAACAGGCAATGGGTCTAACGCCCTACGCCTACGCGCTGAAGATCAAGCTATCTCGGGTACAACAGCTCATGCTCGATAAACGTTTGTCGCTAGTGGATATCGCACTGAGCGCTGGCTTTTCAAGTCACTCCCATCTCACTCGTACTTTCAAGGCCCACTTCGGCGTCTCGCCAAGTCGATTCAGAAGAACTCTGTAGCGCAAACGAAGCTTAGAACATTGCCAGTTGATGATTCTTGGCAGAAATGCGCCAGCTTGCCACTTTTCTGCAAGTTTCCTCCCGACGGATGCGGTAACTTCTTCGCTAGCGGTATCTGCATGGGCAACTCAACAGTGGCAAACGTATCAGAGATGAATGACGCAAATTCACAGACCAGACCATCACTCGAGGCTCAGTATGACTACATCGTTTGCGGCTCCGGCAGCTCTGGTTCCGTGGTCGCCCGGCGGCTGGCAGAGAACAGTGAGGCCAGTGTTCTTCTAATCGAGATTGGCGGCTCGGAGAACGTTGAGGCTGTCACGAACGCTTCAGAATGGCCGACGAATCTAGGGTCGGAGCGGAGCTGGCATTACACCAGTGAGCCGAATCCCCACCTGAATGACCGCACAATGACGATTGATGCAGGCAAGGTACTCGGGGGTGGATCGAGCATCAATGTCATGACTTGGGCGCAAGGCCACCCTGCAGATTGGGACTTTTTCGCATTGGAGTCAGGCAACGCGGATTGGGGATCAGAGTCGGTTCGAACTATCTATCGAGAAATTGAGGATTGGCAAGGTCAGCCAGACCCAGAATTTCGGGGGCAAGGCGGTCCTGTCTATGTCGAGCCAGCAGAAGACCCGAGCCCGCTGGCTGTTGCCATGCTCGATGCAGCCGCATCCATCGGCATCCCGGTTTTCGCGGGGCATAATGGCCGACTCATGCAGCAGGGAGGTGGCTGCTCCCTTGTTGAAAGCTGCCTACGAAATGGACAGCGAAAATCGATCTATCGAAGCTACGTCTACCCAGTCGCGCATCGCTCGAACCTTACGATCGCAACTGAAACACAAGTAGCGCGAATCTGCATAGAACAAACACGAGCAACAGGTGTAGAAGTCATACGGGGAGGCGCAAAGGTCAGCATTCGAGCCCTGAAAGAAGTTGTACTCTGCTTAGGTGCGATCCAAACTCCTAAAGTGCTGATGCAGTCTGGTATCGGAGACAGTAGCGAACTGCAAAGACTTGGGATCAACGTGCGGATGCATTTACCGGGCGTCGGACGCAACTACCAAGACCACGTGGCTCTGGACATAAGCTGGGAACTTAAAGAGCCCTTACGCCCACGGAATGCGATGTGCGAGGCGCTACTGTTCTGGAAAAGCGACTCTCATCTTGCAGCTCCAAACATTGAAGGCGTACAGGTTGAAGTACCCCTTGCAAGTCCCGAAAATAGCAAGCTGTACGACCTCCCGACTGCCGGTTGGGGATTTTTCGGAGGCAATGTGCGGCCCAAGAGTCGCGGATTCCTACAGTTGACTGGAGCTGCCCCGCACGATCCGATTAAGATCCATGGGAACGACTTATCAGAGCCGGAAGATCTTCGCGTTGCCCGGGCGAGTGTGGAACTCTTTCGCGAGCTGGGTAATTCCGCTCCGCTGGCGCGATTTTCGAGACGCGAAGTATTTCCTGGTGCGCTGAAGGGGCTCGAACTCGACAACTTCATCCGCAATGCATCTAGAACCTTCTACCATCAGAGCTGCACGGCCAAGATGGGCTCCGATGAGATGTCAGTGGTGGATGGAAGACTGAGGGTCCATGGAATCAGTGGGCTTAGGGTTGCCGATGCTTCGGTGATGCCGCGCATTACGACCGGCAATACTATGGCTCCTTGCGTGATCATAGGAGAAATAGCCAGCCGCTACATGCGCGCAGAAGCTGGTTGGTAACAGCGAAGCGAAGCTATAGCGAGCGGCGCTATTAGGAGGCGTTGCTGTGAACGCTATCGGTTGGGAATTCTCTCGAGTGGAAGCGCTTGTAAAGCGACCGCAACGATAGACTTAAGGCGCAGTCTAGACAACGTGTCCCGTGCCTTCTACTAATCGCTCCCGTCGAAACACTCTCTTTATTGTTCTGATTGCTGGGGTATTGGGCGGTCTCTGCTCCGCGCCTCTGCTGTCGAGTGAACAGAAACAAGCTCCTCGCCGTTCAGCGGTTAAACCATCCAACTCTCAGCTGGTGGACCCGACCATCGAGCGGCGCGTGGACGACCTGCTGGCCAAAATGACACTCGAGGAGAAAATCGGTCAGCTCGTGCAGTACAGTGCGAGCCAGGCAGCGGCTACAGGTCCCACGACAGCAGCGCTCAACGTCAACCCGCCCGGCCCTAATGGTGTCGATTCCTATCAGTTGGCCGAGTCGGGGAAGCTCGGCTCCATGTTGAATACGGTTGGCCAGCAGCTCACCAATCATTTCCAACATGCAGCGGTCGATCACACGCGACTGCACATTCCGCTGCTCTTCGGCGCCGATGTCATTCACGGATTCCGAACGATCTTTCCTGTTCCCTTGGCAACAGCGTCGAGTTGGGATCCCGAACTGATTTCCGCGCTTGCACACATGGCAGCGATTGAGGCCAGAACAGCCGGAGTGAATTGGTTCTACTCGCCCATGGTCGATATCGCACGTGATGCCCGTTGGGGCAGATGCACGGAGGGTGCGGGCGAAGATCCATATCTCGGTTCTGCTATTGCGCGCGCGTATATTCGCGGGTACCAGGGCGAAGGCCTTTCGGCACCAGACAGCGTGGCGGCGAGCGTCAAACATTTCGCTGCGTACGGGGCAGCCGAAGCCGGGCGCGAATACAACACGACGGATATGAGCGAGCTTGAACTGCGGGAGATCTACCTACCTCCATACAAAGCCGCTGTGGATGCCGGCGCGGCAACGGTCATGAGTTCGTTCAACGCGCTGAACCGTGTGCCTGCTTCCGCGAATCCGTTTCTAATGCAGACGATTCTGCGCGGCGAATGGGGTTTCGATGGGCCTGTGGTTAGCGACTACACCGCCGTAATGGAATTGGAGCATCATGGCATTGGCGACGGAGCCACCGTTTCCGCAAAAGCGTTAAACGCAGGTGTCGACATCGATATGATGTCGCACCTTTACGATACGCAGCTTGCCTCCCTGGTCGAGTTCGGACGCGTTTCTAACGCCACCATCAATGATGCAGTGCGCCGTGTGTTGCGCGTGAAGTTTGCCCTTGGACTTTTCGATCACCCCTTCACGACGGGCCCGGAAGTGACAAATGCGGTTCCCGAGCATCGGCCGCTGGCAAGACGCGGCGCCCAGGAATCATTTGTACTGCTGAAGAATGCAGAGTCTGGCGGAGCTTCGCTGCTGCCCTTGTCACCTGCCAAGAGCATCGCCCTTATCGGTCCGCTGGCAGATGATTCAGCCGACATGGTGGGTGCGTGGTCCGGGGCGAATAATTTCGGCGACGTTGTCACTTTGCGCGCAGCATTGCAACAGCATGCGCAACAGGGCGGCGCTCGTTTTGTCTACGCGAAAGGCACCGAAATATTGGGCAGCTCCGAAGCGGGCTTCGATGAAGCCTTGAATGCCACCCGCGATGCGGACGTCGTGATCCTCGCACTTGGCGAATCGAGCGCGATGAGCGGTGAGGCTGCCTCGCGCGCGCACTTGGATCTACCAGGCAATCAGGAAAAGCTAATGGAGGCCATTGTGGCGACCGGCAAACCGGTAGTCCTTCTTGTTTTTTCGGGCCGACCTCTGGTGCTCGATTGGGCAGCTTCGCATGTTCCCGCAATCATGGAGGTGTGGTTCCCGGGTGTTGAAACTGGTCCGGCTATTGTCGAAACACTTTTCGGCAATACCCCGCCAAGTGGGAAATTGACGATGAGCTTCCCTCGCGCTGTTGGTCAAGAACCGCTCTACTATAGCCAACTCCCGACGGGGCGCCCGGAGCAGTTTCCGGATCCTCAGCATCCTGGTCCGGTCGAGACGAAGTACGTCTCCAAGTATCTCGATGTGCCGAACAGCGCGCTGTTTCCCTTCGGCCACGGACTCAGCTATACAAGTTTCGAATACTCCGAAGTGAGAGTGTCAGCGGCAACGGTGGGCGTCGCTGCGCTTACAAGCGATCACAACGCACATCCGATACGCGTAACAGCAAAGGTAGCCAACACGGGCCGCCGCCCCGGAACTGAAATCGCGCAGTGTTACGTTCGCATCACTGGCGCGAGCGTTGAAGAACCGGTTCGCAGTTTGAAAGGCTTCACGCGGCTTACTCTCAATCCCGGCCAATCCAAGACAGTAGACTTCCCTCTCGGCTTTGAAGAATTGTCATTCCTCAATAGCTCTAACCGCAGGGTCGTTGAGCCCGTCAATTACACCGTCTTTGTTGGCGGCAGTTCTACTGCAGATCAATCCGCTGAGTTTCACGCGACAGCGGCGGCAAGCGCCAGGTAGCTCAGAACAGAATGCGCAAGGCAAGCTGAACGGTTCGGCCGGCCTTGGCTGAACTGATGATTCCGAAATCAGGATTGCCAAGAGTGTGGCCGGGAATGTTGAAGTTGGCGATGTTGAGGGCGTTGAAGAACGAGCCGCGCAGCTCCGATTGGAAGCGCTCGCTAAGCGGGAAAACTTTGGCGGCGCTGAAGTCGACGTTGCTGCTGTGAGGACCACGCAGGACGCTACGAGGAGCGTTGCCGAACTGGTAATTCGCGGGATGTTGAAACGCAGCGGTATTAAAGTAGCGGGACAAAGAGCCGGCACCAAGGAGAGGGTCGGCAAGAATGTTGGGGCGTAGAGTGCCAGCAAGGAAGCCGTTGGTGGTGTTAGCGGAGTCAAAGACAGTAAAGACGCCACCTGATTGGACGGTGGTGTTGACGCCGAGACGCCAGCCGCCCGCGAGGACGTTAAGCATGCGGCTACCTTTGAAGTTGCGGACCTGATAGAGGGCTGCGATGACGAGCCGCTGGGGAATGTCGCTGCCACTGAGGGCTTTGTCGAGGCGGCGATCGTATTGATTCATGTAGCTGCCGGGATCGCCGAACTCGTCGTTGGAGGCAACGTCATCGATGAACTTTGAAAACGTGTAATGGCCAAGGAAGGAGAAGCCATTGGCGAAACGGCGCTCGGCCTTGAGGAAGACGGCATGATACGTGGAGTTGCCAATGTTGGGATTGAGCGATGTCACATTACTGTACTGCGGAAAGGGACGCCGTAATTGAGCGTTGCCGGCGCCGAAGAGCGAAGGAACAACCTGATTTAGAGTGAGGTCGTTGGCAGAGAGATGGTGACTGATGTTGCCAAGATAGCCGGCTTCGACAACGACGTTCGCGCCGAACTCTTTTTGAACATCGAAGTTGAATTGATAGGAGACGGGAGAAGGACGATGGCGATCGAAGAACGTGACGGCCGTCGTGGGCGTTCGCCCGACGGCAACGGCGCCGGCACCCGCATCGCCTACCAAGGGGCGAGGGTGGGCTGGGAAACCGCTGGAAAGCAGCAAAGCGTATGTGGTGTCTGCCGACGGGGCAACGAGGCTGACCGTGTCGGAGTAGCCGAGCGTGGCGCTGGTGGTGACGGAATTACTGAGATTCGGGCCGTAGAAGAGACCGCCGCCGCCGCGGAGAACGAGACCTTTCAAGAACGGAGCGTTGTAAGCAAAGCCGGCGCGCGGGCCAAAGTTACGGTAGTTGAGATCGAAGGAAGTACGAGGATCACCATTGAGGCCGGCGAAGGTGACGACGCCGAGGGTTCCCGAGACGGGGTTAACGGCGTAGGGATCGAAACCGTTCAGCTTATTGCCGTCGACTGTGCGAGGCAGTTCGCTTTCCCAGCGCAAACCAAGATTGAGGGTAAGACGGCTAGTGACGCGCCAATCGTCCTGAAAGTAAGTAGACCAATAGGCGGCACGGGAGGGGATTACGTCCGTGTCGGTGAGTGTGGAGGAGTTGGCAGCGCCGAGCAGGAAACTGGCGTAAGCGTCGCCGGAGGCGCTCACATTCGGGCGACCAGTGATAAGCCGGTTGAAGACAAAGTTGCCGGAGGAGGAAAGGTCGTTCGATTCGTTGTTATAGCCGAAGCGATATTCGATGCCGGTCTTCAGGCTGTGCTTGCCGACGGTTTTCGAAATTGAATCCTGGATTTGCGTATCGCGAATGGGGAGTTGGATACGCGCGATAGAACTATTGGCAACGCCCTGGCTGCCAAGCAGCGCATAACCGGCAACGTTAAAGGTAGGGAAGGCCGCGGACGTGACGCCGCGTAAGTCAAGTTTCGCGGCATAGTTATCGCCATATCCGGGGCGAGTCTGGACGAACTTACGCTGCATGTAGCTAACGCCGAAGGTATTGAGAAGCGTGGGGCTGAAAGTATGGGTGTGCGTGACGAGCAGGCTTTGAATTCGAACATCAGTGTTAGTGGCCAGCGGATCGGAAACAGGTATGCCGTAGGAGCCAGCGTTGATTGTGGTTGCGGAGTTGATGTAGTAGCGCGCAGAGACGCGGTCGTTGTCGGAGAAGCTGTGATCGAGTTTGCCGACAACAATGTCGCGATTCAAGAACTGGCTGCTGTTAGCACCGAAGTTATTTGCGCCGTTGGCACTCCCCAGGCGATTAGGCAAAGGCCAATAGGCGCTTGCAGCACGAGCAACGGGGTCGAGGCGAGAGGCGGGAATGACGTTGCCGGCGAATGGCTGTTTGTTGCCGCCAGCGACAGTGAAGGGATCGTAGATTTGTGCGGACAGCGCCGAGAAGTCTCCGACGCGCTCGGCTAGGGTCGGGACCGTGGAGATGGTGGTGTCGCCAGAGGTTTGGCGCGTCTGCTCCCAGCTAGCGAAGAAGTGGGTACGGTCTTTTTGAATGGGACCTCCAAAGGCGCCGCCGAATTGATTGAGGCGCAGGGGAGGAGTGGAAGCGGCGAAGAAGTTTCGGGCATCGAGGGCATTGTTGCGGAGATATTCGAAGAGACTGCCGTGAAACTGATTGGTGCCCGAACGAGTGGTGAGCAGGACGATGCCACCAGTGGAATGGCCATACTCGGCGGCGTAATTATTGCTGACGATGCGAAACTCTTCGAGCGCGTCGAGGGGAAGGCTGGCTACCTGGAGGGCGCGGGTGAGCCCGACGGCATTTCCAATGCTCCCGCCGTCGAGGGTAAAGCTCTGGTTGCGCTCGCGGCCACCGGCGACGGAAAAGACCGGATAGTTCTCGGCGCCCTGACCAGGATCGATCATGACGACGCCCGGCGAGAGAGAAACAAGCGCGTTGGCGGAGCGATTTGGAAGTGGGAGATTGTCGATGTACTTGTGAGCGACGACTTGCGACAAGCTGGCGCTCTGCGTCTCGGCAAGATCGGAGGCGCCCTCTACGGTGATGGTCTGGGAGGATGGGCCGACCTGGAGGATGAAGTCGACGGCAACCGTTTGGGCGGTATTGACCAGGACATCATTATGAGCCGACGACGCGAACCCGGACGCGGACGATTCGACAGAGTACAGACCGGGGAGAAGCGACGTGGCGCGGAAGGCGCCGGCATCGTTCGTCGAGAGGTCGACGACTACACCGGAAGCGGAATTGGTGAGTTTGACGGCCGCGTTGGGGATGGGGGAGTTGCTGGGATCGCGAACGACGCCAGTGATTACCGCTGACCCGACCTGAGCACTGGCGAAGGGGGCAAGGAGGCTGATGAAAAGGAGGGCGAACGAAAAAAGTCTATTCATGGCAGTCTCCCGGATACCGGCAATCACCTTAATCTATATCGGAATTATACATAATACCTGGAGCCGATTATGAGTAAGGGGAGTTCTCGGCCAAGGTACTGCGGACTGGTGAGAACGCGTCGCCCGTGGTGGATTCCGGGCGCTAGTCGAGGAAGTTGGATTAGAAGTTGAATTAAGTGAAGAACCGCGAGCGCGGCGGCTGCGCGCTACTTTGCGGTCGTTTTACACCGGCGCTGACAGCCCCTACCAAGCGGCTTTAGCATGAGCGTTATCCCTCCGGCAGATTAGGCGTCGGGCGGCCCTACTCTGTCAAGTATGTTCCGCCCAGAACCGGTGAGTTCGGCGCAACCGTCCGTGGTTCACCGCGCGTAAGACCGAGCAAAGCCAGCCATCAGGAGCAGACCCACCCCGAACAACGCCCACGTACCCGGCTCTGGCAGCGGCGTGAGCAAGACTGCATACGTTGTGCCAGTTGCGTGGTCCGGGTCTGGCTCGTGATTGGCGTTGACGATAATCTGACCGGAGTCGTTGATGCCTACTGCGCTGTATAAGGAGAGGTGCAAATTCGGGTCAATCAGCTGATTCAAGTCCACCATTGCGCCATTGCTATAAAGAAACGCATATGCCCCGGATTGACCCACAACCTGTCTGCGTTATTAATCGCATATCCTTGACTGCCGTTTTCGCCCTGCGAACCCAAGTTGCCAAGGTCGGTTGCTACGCCGTTACTGTAAACGTAGGCAACGGTGACACTGTGCCCACTAATGGTTTTTGAAGAGAATCCCGTGACCTGTCCGGCGTTGTTGATCGCATAGGCTCGACTGTAGAATCCGCCGAGCAGCGCATTCAGATCGGTCATCACTCCGTTGCTATAGAAAAAGGCATGAGTACCGGAGAAGCCTGCGACCTGTCCAGTGCCGTTGATCCCGTATGCACGACTGTAACTGCCTTGGCCGGCAAGGTGCCCAAATCCGTCATCACGCCATTGCTGTAGAGGAAGGCATGACCGGCAAAACTTGCACTGCCAGATTCTCCCGTGATCTGCCCGGCACTGTTGATCCCTAAACCGTTGCTATAGGCCGCGCCCGGCAGCGCCTAGGTCAATCATCACACCGTTGCTGTAAAGAAAAGCATGTCCACCGGAATAGCCAGTGATCTGTCCGGCGTCATTGATCGCCGTCGGGAAACTAGCAGCCGGCCGCAGGACTCCGCCAAATCTGGTCATCTCGCGATTGCTATAGAGAAACGCAGTGCCATCACTACCGCGCGGGTTGTCAGAATATCCAGTGACCTGTCCGGCGTTATCAATCCCGTATGCCAGCGTTTCCGCACCAAGGTCGGTGCCGGTGTAGACAGTCTCCGCAGGTAAGCACCCCGCTGCACTCGCGAGCAGCGCACAAAGAGTCCACGATCGTAAGAACAATCAAGGTACACCCTCCTCCGAGTGCGGCCTTCAGTCTATCAACGGTTTCCGCCATGGAACCGGCGAGTACATCGCCTGCCGCCCGGCGCCGTTTCAATGCACGGGGCCCGCTTCGGCTGATACTTCGACGGTTGGGAGCTCTTTCCCCAATAGCGGCAGCGCCGTTTGCCCATGACCGGGAGCGCGTGATAAGGTCTTCCCCATGTTGGCCGGGATTCATCGGCGGGAGTTTCTCTCCCGCTCTGGAAGAGGACTTGGTGGCTCTCTCCTCTCACTGGGCGGCTGCTCGAGACGAACACGGGAGTCAGCCTCTCCGATAGCCGCTCCCAGCTAGGCATCTCGAACCCGTAACCTCGAGAACGACATTCCGAAGCTGATGGACGAGAACAAAGTGCCGGGGCTTTCTCTGGCGCTCATTAAGGATGCGGAAGTGGCATGGACTCGGGGCTTCGGCATGCGCGATCGGGCTACCGGATCCCGAGTGGATCACGGCACGGTCTTCGAGGCGGCCTCGATGAGCAAACCGGTGTTCGCCTATGTCGTTATGAAGGCTTGTGAAAAGGGCGTCCTCCACCTCGACACTCCCCTTGTGAAGTACACTCGCGAACGCTTCCTCGAGGGCGACCCAAGACTAAATTTAATCACCGCTCGCCACGTCCTTTCACATACGACTGGTTTCCAGGACATCCGGTCCGGGCAGGACCCGTTGAAGATTCATTTCAATCCCGGCGAAAAGTGGATGTACTCCGGCGAAAGCTATTTCTACTTGCAATCCGTGATGACGGGCGTCACTGGCAACGTGAATCTACGAGATTGCAGCCGTTTTGAGGCCGGCATCGAAGTGTGTGCCACTGATTTCGACGCATACATGCAAACCCATCTCCTGGTGCCGTTCGGGATGAACCGATCGGGCTATCTCTGGACAGATGCGCTTGCCGGGGAGGTGGCTCGTCCCCACGACGCCGCGGGAAATCCTTTGCCGTATCGCAAGCCCACTGCTGCCGCCGTGGCGAGGTATGGCGCAATGGGCGGACTGACAACCGCCACGGACTATGCGAGATTTCTCCTCCAAGTGATGAATCCACGCCCTGAAGACGCATTTCGACTGAGCAGGCAAGCCTCAAGGAAATGCTGCGCCCGCAGGTGAAGGTGGAGGATGGTCACGAATACTCAATTTCGTGGGCTCTCGGGTGGCGAGTCGCTCATACGGCCGATGGTGACCTAGTCGGGCACGGCGGTGATCAAACGGGCTTTCACTCGACTTCAGAGATCTCGCTGGCAGGTAGGTCTGGATACGTTATCCTTACGAACGGGGAAAACGGCTGGAAGCTGATCAAAGATCTCGCTCCCGGCATTTCGGCGTGGATACATTCCCATTCCGAGGCTTAATCGTCGGCGGGTAATCGACGCCTGCACTTACGCGCGCAACGCTCCCTTGGTCAAGCCGAGTAGCGTGTTCCAGGTCTGACCCGAGACGTGCTGCAGCCCAGCGAGCACGGCTTGCATCGCACTCAGAAAGTAGTCGATGTCCTCCTGCTCGATTGTCAAAGGCGGCAGGAACTTGATCAGTTCGGTGTGATAACCCGCAACCTGCGTCAAGATGCGGTGTTCATGCATGAGCGGCAAAACGACCATTTGGCTGAATAGCCCGAAGTTCATGTGGTGGAGCGTATCCCATGTCGTCTTGAGCTTGAGCGAGTGTGTGGGCCGTTTGAAGTCTATTCCGAACATCAGACCCAGCCCTCGAACTTCGGACACAAACGGACAATGTTTGCTGATTTCGGAAAGCCTTTCTATGGCATATTGCCCAAGTTGCGCGGCGTGGTCAATCAGGTGATCTTCCTCCATCACGTGTAAAGTGGCCAGTGCCGCGGCCATAGCCATGTCGTTCTGTCCGAACGTATTTGAGTGGACGACGCAGCGTTCCATGTCGTCGAAAACGCAATCCATCACAGCAGGAGTAGTGATGACTGCTCCCACCGGGACGTAGCCGCCGGAAAGCGCTTTCGCCACGCAGACGATATCGGGTTCTATGCCGGCATGCTGATAGGCAAACCACCTGCCGGTCCGCCCCAGACCGCATTGCACTTCATCGGCAACGAGTAAGGCACCGGCCTTCCGGCACAGCCTCCGGGCTTCGGCCAGATAGTCAGCGCTTGCCACCATGCAGCTCTTGCCTTGTACCGGCTCTATGACGAACGCGGCTACGTCCTTCCGAGATAGCTCCCTTTCGAGGGAAGCTACGTCGTTGAGCGGTACTAAGGCGGTACCGGGCATGAGAGGGCCGAAGCGCTCCCGAAAAAAGTCAGACCCGTTCAGGGCTAGCGAGCCGGTGCTCAATCCATGGAAGGCGTGATCGCAATAAAGAATGCGCGGCTTTTTGGTTGCGCAACGTGAAAACTTGATGGCCGCCTCGATGGCCTCCGTGCCCGAATTGCAAAAGAAAACCCGTGAAAGCCCGTGCCCGTCGCCGCCACCGGCATGTTTTGTCAGCTTTTCTGCCACCAAGCCCGCGAGCAAGGGGCAATCCATACGAACGAGGTTCGGCAGTTCGGCCGATAGAATGTCCTCGAGCATCGATCTGACTTTCGGGTTGTTGCGACCGAGTGCGAAGACGCCCCAGCCGGTCAAGAGATCGAGATAGCGATTGCCGTCGCTGTCGTAGAGATAGCTTCCATCACCGCGCACGTAGGTCTTGTCGAATCCAAGAGTGCGCAACATTCTGACAAGTGTGGGATTGATGTGTCGGTAATGAAGCTCGTATTGGCGCCCGCGCTGGGCATTGAACCATTCGAGAAAGCTGTTAGTCATGAGACCGCTAGTCGGCGAACCATTCCGGCGAAAACAGGGCCAATCCACATCATTGCAGGTTACGATTCGCTGAATTTCGGGGAGCGCAAAACCGGAGGATGCGGCTGAAGTCGGCAGATGGGGCAATCGATCTTATCGGGATAGTATCGGCAAGTCGGAGAGGTGGGAACCGGCGACCTTTCCGCGAGACGACATAGCTAGCGGCCCGGTGCAAACGAAATCCGGATCACGATCCTACCTCCGAAGCGGCAGGAGGGAGAAGGCGAGTGTCGCTCCCTTTCCAAGCTCACTCTCGGCCCCAGCATCCCGTGATGCTGATAATACCGGGCCGGGTGTAGTTCCACAGGATGTCAACTGATTCTTCATCAGGACCGATACGGCTGTACGTGCAACGATCCGCCTGCAGGCGCTTGCCGAGCAACTCCGCAGCAACTTTCATAGTTTCGCTCGGATCGATCAGGAGTCGTAAAGCACCTTCCAGTTTTAAAAAAAGTCGCTCTGCTGCTCGCGTCGATAGCGCTCCGTAATGTCGCGCATCGCTTTGGAGAATCCCAATCACTCCCCGATGTCGTTGCGCAAAGCCACCATGGTGCCTTCGACGAACAGACGCTCGCCGCCTTTTCTCGAATACCAGCGAATGTCGGCAGCTCGACCTGTTTCCCGCGCTTTCGTTAGCTCTTGTTTCGGTAATGCTAGTGCTTGGTCCTCGGGAGTGAAGATGCTGGCTACTGGTAGACCAATCCATTCCGACTCCGCATACCCGAGGACTCGTTCCACGCCAGAATTTCCAACTAGCGATGCAGCCATCGGGGTCGATCAGGAAGACGACAAAATCAACCAGTTCACCGGCAATGAGTTCAAAAAGACGTGCTTGATCGGCTTGCGCGGAACGCAGACTGCGAGGACGCTGAAGCATTAAGAGTTTTCACCCGGCCGGAACGGACTCGAGCTCGGACCACGCCGGGCCAGAGAGGACGTGCGGAACGGGCACTCATGAGTTCCCCTCCAGCATAGGGGATAGAGGACGACAAAAGCGGGCGGGCTGAGCCTGGTTTGCTCAGCGTTAGGAGCCGATTGAGGTCTGAAGATGAAACTCAGTTCGGCTTTGCATGGCTATTCCACCCGCAGGGTTCTGGCTGGATCCACTTGTGACGCTCGGCGAGCTGGCAAATAAGAAGCGGCGAGGGCGACCAGAACCAAAAACGTGGTCATCGCGCTCATTGTGATTGGATCGGAGGCGGACACATTGTAGAGCAAACTCTTCAAAAAGTGGGTAAGAATGAGGGCACAACAAAATCCGCTTGCAATTCCGATGGCAACGATCTTTGCGCTCTGCATCAAGATCATGCGCAAGACGTCGAGAGGTTTCGCGCCGATTGCCAAGCGGATACCGATGTCGTGAAGCCTCCCGCGGACTAGTAAAGACATGACGCCGTAAAGTCCTACAGTCGCTAGGACGAGACCAAACGTCGCGAAGCAGCCGAGCAAAACGGTCGCGAGACGCGGTTTCGCAACTGATTCACTCAAACGTTGGTTCATTGTTTGTACCTCTGTAATCGGTTGCTGTGAATCCAATAATGCAACTTGCTTCCGGAGGGCCGGCTCGATGTACATCGGATTGAAAGCAGTACGAAGTAAGAGCCCCACATCCTCAGTCATCGTTCCGACTTGAAGGTAGGGAAAATAGATAACCGACTCGGGAGGGGAGGCCAAGCCCGCAGTTTTCACGTCGGCTACCGTACCCACAACTACCGCCCAGGGAGAATTCCTTTCCAAGCGCAGTCTTTTCCCAATTGGTTCTTCCATCGGAAAGTTCCGGCGCGCAAATGTCTCGTTTACCAGAGCGACAGGCAGTGTTCCGGCCCTGTCACTTTCCGAAAAGCCACGGCCTTTCAGAACTGAGATTCGAAGCACGCCAATGTACGCTGGGTTGATCGCGTACGATCTCGCTACAGGTCTCTGTCCCTTTGGTTTTGCAGTTCGGCCCTCAATAGCAAAGCCGTTGGTTGCATGACCTTCACCCGGAGGCAAATCGCCCACAGCGACGCCCTCGATGCCGGGCAGGGCTGCAACGTTCTCAAGGAGTTTGTTGACGAAGAGAATTTGGCCGGAACTGTCCGCGTATTTAGCTTTGCTGAGGTGGATCTGCGCTGTTAGGAGATGTTGAGTCTCGAACTTAAGATCTCCATACCTAAGATTCCAAAAACTTCGCAACATGAGCCCGCCTCCGCATAACAAGACAATCGCAATAGCTATCTGAATAGACGCAAGCGCATTCAACCATCCTTGGCGGCCAGTTCTTCCGAGAATGCGACGCCCCTCTGCAGTAAGGCTCTGTGCAATTGGGCCGCCCGAGCTGAGCAACGCAGGCCCAAGCCCAAAAACGATGGCACTCGCACCAGTGCTCAGAATTGCGAATGAAAGAACCCGCCAATCGAGTGACAGTTCGGCGAGTCCTGGAACGGTTTGCGGCAAAAGGCGCAAGAGAATTCCGCGTGTGCAAAAAGCCAATAGGAGTCCAGCGCCACACCCCAGACTGGCGAGAGTCATACTTTCGACCAGCATCTGTCTGATTACGCGGGCGCGCGAAGCCCCTAGCGAAGATCGAATGGCAAGTTCTCTCTGTCTTGTAATAGCTTTGCTCAGCAAGAGGTTCGAAAGATTTGCGCAGCCCATGAGCAGTAAAAATCCAACCGCGCACAGAAGAACAATAAGCGAGCTGCGCAAACTTCCCACAAATTGGGATTGCAGAGGGACGACCTTGACTGTCATTTTCAAGCCGGACATAAACGATGGCGGCGCGATGTGGGATTCGATTGTCTCCATTTGTGCGCGAGCCTGTTGCCACGTAATGTTTGGCTTGAGGCGGGCAATGACATCGTGGACAACGGTAATTCCAGTTCCCCGCTTCCTCTCAGCTTCTTCGTTCTTGCCTAAGGGCGTGATGACATCGATGGTCAGCGAAGTAGGGAAAGAGAAGAACGGCGGCAGCACGCCGATAACCGTGTAAGGTTGATCGTCGAGGATGACGGAGCGGCCGAGAACCGCCCGTTCACCGCCGAAGCTTTTTCGCCAAAGCCCATAGGAGATGAGAGCAACGTGATCACTGCCTCTCTGGTCCTCCGTTTTAGAGAAGTTGCGGCCTATATAGGGCTGCACCTGTAGTATCGGAAGCAGGGTAGACGAGGCTTTCGCCGCGTGGAGCTTCAACGCGCTACCAACATTCGTCAATGTTCGCGTGAAGATATTAAATGCGGCGATGTTAGTAAAGGCCGTGTTGTGATCCCGCCACTCCAGGAAGTCTGGCGTCAGTGTCACTTGATCCGTGGAGTCGCCCCTTAGTGTTTCCCCGATCCACGCGAGGCGATCTGCCTCGGGGAAAGGGAGGGGCTTCAAGAGAACAGCATTGATCACGCTGAATACTGCCGTGTTTGCGCCCACGGCCAATGCAAGCACGGATACCGCAATGGCCGTAAATCCAAAAGCTTTGCGGAACTGCCGGAAGGCGTATCTGACATCTTGCAGGAGGTCCTCGATAAAGAGGAATCCGCGACGCTCGTGGATAATTTCCTTTATTTGAGTCACACCCCCAAAGTGCCGCCTGGCGGCGTAGTGGGCCTCTGCAGGCTCCATGCCTTGAGAGACGAAGCGCTCCACAAGCATGTCCAGATGGGCACTAATTTCCTGCTCGAACTCCTGGTCTGCTCGACGGGCGCGAAACAACGCTCCAAGCCGGGAAAGGACTGAGCGGAGCATGGATCTAAGATGAACTTTCCAGCCGCAATACGCGGCCGATTACGGTAGAGATTCGTTGCCAACTGGCGGCCTCTTCAGCCAACCGCTTGCGCCCGGTTTTCGTAATGGAATAAAAGCGTGCTTTGCGATTGTTCTCCGAAGCGCCCCATTCTGAACGAATCCAACCTCGTTGCGTTAGCCGGAGCAAAGAAGCGTAGACTGTCCCCTCGTTTAACCGTAAGATGTCCTCACTGAGCTGCTCAATGCGCCGAGCGATCCCATATCCGTGGAGTGAGCCTAGAGCATCAAGAGTTTTCAGCACCATCAGGTCTAACGTGCCTTGGAGTACCTCCGATTTGTCCTTTGGTATGGCCAAAGGAAATCATAACACGGCTCCTTTGCGAAGGCCAAAGGGAGTCTCAACGGACGAGAATAAGAGGACAGGTGAGGTCGAGGCCACGTCCTGGTTACAAGAGATGCGCCACCACAGCAAAGGTCTGAATACGCTTGCCGCTTCTCTCCACAACGAGCTGTTTTCTATCTCCGACCGCACCGGAGAGCGCATTGGACGCGTCCGTAATTTTCCAACGGTTCAAATGCTTGCCGTCAATCTCCAGAATCCGGTCACCGGGACGGATATTCCTCTTGGTCAAGGCTGCAGCTGTCGTCGAGATTGCGCGGACAACGAGGTTATTTGCTTCGTCTACGTCCAGAACGAGGCCGGCAGTGTTCATGTCGTCACCACAATTTTGCTTCTGCTGCTCCAGGTAGGTTACGCGATGAGGGTAATCGAGCTCGACGCGAAAATTCCTGAGCACGTTGCCTGCGAGAGATCCCACGATAGGTCCTGGAGTTTCGAAATGATCCGGGCTGAATACTTCATTCGGGCGAGAGACAACCAACACGTTCTTAAGGAGAAATGTTCCCCAACTGATCTCCGGAATCCGCAGCAGCAGTTCGTTTCCGCTGCCGTTCGGCATGTTAGCCGAGCCGGCGGCGCCGATGGAATGAGGCCATGCGGGGTGCGCAGCTAAAAGGCTTTCGAGCAGAGCCCGACGCGCCATCGTGGTTCGAGCCCCCGTATCGAGGAGAAGACCATAGTTCTTACCTTCCAAAGAAACCTCAATTCTCGGATGGCCACTTGAAGGAACAAAAGGGCTTGGAACTTGTACGCCACGATGCTGGAGACAACCTTCGGGAGCAACTATAAAGCGCTTACGCGGGTAATCAACCACGACTTGATAAGACTCCAGAGCCTTTCCCGGTAGAAGTCCCTCGACACGATCTCGCGTAGTGAAGCTCTCCTGGCTCAAGGTAGTAAATGCCTTGCTGGCGGAGAGTGCCGTATATCTCGAGCCGATTAGAACTTCCGGCGGACGTACGGGAGCATAGGTCACGCCGCCGTCGGTAACGGCATCGCCTGTGGCCTTTAATCCCAGATTGTCAGCCAAGCTTTTGTCTAGGACTATGGCGCCTCCTCCCGAGTCGAAGAGAAGCCGAGCTGACCTGTCGGTGCCGTCACTGCGCTTGAAGTGTAAAGTCACCAAAGGAGCATTTCCTTCGACGGTCATTTGTTCGCCTTCCGTGTTTGGACACGGCAACTGCTGTGCTGTGACTGCTTGCTTTCCAGCAAACAAGTGAAGCAGCAATGCCAGTTGCAACCGGAGTAGCATGTGTCTCACATCATAGGCTGCGCATTAGCAAGTCCGAGATTTAGATTTGGGATAGTTCTTTCGCGTGATTGGAGCATTTCAGAGCCAATTCGTCCTGAATGTGCAGTTCTCTACCAAGGAACTACTGTCGAGTGCCTTTGTGATCCTGTCCACCCTGATGCAGGATGATGTAGGCCGCCTGTCCCTTGACATCCATAAAAAATTCGACCTCCGCATCCACTTCTTTGAGAAAGAATTCAGTCTGCGACTCCGGGTATACCGGGATTTTTGGTTGATTGGTGGCTTGAGTAAATAACTGATTACCCTCCAGGGTAAACGCAACGTTAAAGTTGGGCGCAAGCCGGTAGGTCCCGACATATCGCTCAAGAACGGTGCGCTCGACCTTAACCTCCGATCGTTCTTTGGGGCGCCAGTCCGGCCAGTCGTAAGCGGTAGCAATTGCACGGATGACTTCGCCTGCCAGGCGGCTTCCCCCCTCCGCATTCGTCATCACCGCAGCGCCGTTGCCGTTGCGATCAAAACCAACGAATAAGCTCTCATATCCCTCGTTCACACCTCCGTGCGAGAACCAAGGATCAGTTGCCGAACCTCCCACTCGAAGGCCGAGTCCCCAATCACCTTTATCCGGCTTGAGCATCTGCTGAGTCATTGATTGCGAAAGGACGTGGTTTGCCTTGTTTTTCAGAGATCCCTGAACTTCGATCATGTATCGGCAGAGATCGGAAGCCGTAGTCCAGAGACCGGCAGCAGCCATTTCCGGATAAGTGTGTGGGCCGCCCTTTACCGGAGTTCCGTCATGCTGATAGGGCATTGCGGCATTCTTTAACAAAGGTGCAGGAAGAGGTTGTTGATAGGTACTGTGGGTCATCCCGATCGGCTTCAACACATTCTTATCAAGGAACTCTGGAAACGGCACCTGGACTGTGTCGATCACGAGTTGTTGCATTACCGTGTAGCCACCTCCCGAATACCGCCAATCTTTTCCTGGAACGCTATCCATTCGGATCGGCGCTGTGTTGGCAGGCTTTTCTCCGTTCAGCACCTGAGTAAGAGATGGAACGGGAACACCGGCTTCATATCCGGGAAATCCATGAACGGTGAGGCCCGCGGTATGCGTAAGCAGCTCGCGTAGCGTTACTACCGCTCCTGGCGCGGCAGTGCTGGGCGGAAGCTTCCAATTCTTCAGGCCTTGGTTGATATCTGAATCAAGCGAGAGCTTCTTCTCCTGAACCAGATGGAGCGCACCCATGGCGGCAAGCGGCTTGCTGATCGAACCGGCCTGGAAGAGGGTGTCCGAATTGACGGGGCTTCCCCCAACTTGTCGAACACCAAATCCTTTGGCCCACTCGACCGCGCCGTCATGGACAACAGCGACACTGAGGCCCGGTATGTGCAGCTCTGTCATCCTTTGCGAAAGGCTTTTGCAGGATCGAGGCTCACCCTTGATGAGGACGGGCGGTAAGAGACAAGACTCTATGACCTGGATTCGCTGTTGAACGGCGGGTTCCGCCATGCTTTTGGCAACTTGTGCGCCAGCAAGCAGCGGGCTTATTGCTCGAAAGAATAATCCGGCGATGAGTAATCTTGTTCTCAGGTTGGCCTCCACAGCAGTGGAGTATATATTGAGCCAAGTCGCCGGAACTTACTAGCTAGCTATTTGCAACGATCAGGAAGCCGCGACTTACTTCTGCTAGTAGTCCAGCTTCGGATACCAGTCCGTACCCCGGCCTCCCGGTGTCCAGTCCAACATCAACCAGAGAGGATCGGGGTCCGGGCCGCCACGCGGATCTTGTCCGGGATCGGCCGTTGCAGGACTCATCTCGACACTATAGAAGTGGCGAATCGTTCCATCGCGCCGAGTGAAAATCGTGAAGCCAGGCATATCAGCGTCATTGGGACTGACGTAGTTCCGAGTGTAATCGGCCGACGGATCGGAAACAAAAGGAAGGTTCGCAAAGCCGCGCTGCTTCTTGAACTCGGCCAGCCGCTGGATAGGCGAGCGTGCAGTAACGGCTAGAGCGACGCGCTCTCGGAGATTGACTGCAGTCCCGTTCCAAGCGGTTAAGAATGATGTGCACATGGGACACGCCGCATCACGTTGTGGGCCGAACATCATGCTGTAAACCATAAGCGTGTCCTTGTCGCCGAAGAGATCGGAGAAGCGGATGAGTCCGGCCTCAGAAGTAAGCTCAAAGTCCTGAGGAATCTCGCCGCCACCAGGAAGCGTTCGCCGCTGCGAAGCCACGCGTTCCATATGGCGGCGCAGTTCAATTTCTTCAGCGAGAAGCGCATTGCGAGCCGAACGGTACTCGGCGCTTTCGTTCGGGAAATGAGCCTCGTTCGCATTGGCAAGCTCTCTAGCGGGAACGAGCGTTTGTGTGTCGGACATGAAATCTTAGACCAAACGGTACATCTTGAATGCTTAACGCAGGAAGCACTGACTTACTGGCAACCCGGATGATATAACACGCTGGGATCATGGGAGCTACTGATGGTTTTGAAGGCGGCCTCGGAACCATCGCGGTGTCAAAGGGCTCTGGCCCACAGCGGACGGTTGTAGGCGCTCCGCCTCAGAGCCCAACGCAATGATGCGATCGCGGAGCGTGCCCGAGGATCGATCGCAACCGGACAGGATTGGGGAATCTACATAAATCGTTACTGGGTGACGCCAACTTCGAAGCCAGGCTGAAGTTGATCGTCGGCCAGTGCGGCTGAGTGGATGCCCTGACAGCCCGCTTATATAGATGGGAACGACTGATATTTGAGGAATTTTCTCGATGAGATAGTCCAGGCCGCGCCCAAAGGACTGCACCTCACCTGAGCGAGTAAGGCCGCCTTCGGGAAAGATGCATACCAGTTCGCCCAGAGAGAGTTGATCGGAAGCGTGTCGCAGGGCGCGGGCAGTTTGTTTGGGCGAAGAAGAATCAATGGGAATCGCAGCCAAGCCGCTCAAGAACGGTCCTATCAACTTCACGTCGAAGTAGGGTTTCCAGGCGAGGCATCCGATTAGCCTGTTTGTGCATGCGCCAATCAAAAATGCGTCGGCGTAAGAGACATGATTCGAGACAAGGAGCGCACCTGATTGGCGGGGGATGTTTTCCGCTCCAACGACGCGAATGCGGAAGTAACTCCGAACGACGATACCCGGCTTGCTGCGTGATGCGGTGCGTTCGCGACTTCATGTACGTTCTGTAAGCATCAGGTATTCCAATTCAGACTTCCAGTGATTTCTGTCGTTTAGGAGGGCTGAAGGCTCAACCGAAAATACCTGCCTAACAACCTTTGTACATGTCTGTACAATGCATGCCATGCCCTTTCTTCGTGTCGAAGAACGGAAATTTCTAGAAGCAGCCTCGAGACTTGCCTACTGCAATCACTTCCTGCCGGAGCGCGTTAAGTACGAAGAGGTAGCACTGGGCCGTGACTTCGTGCGCGGAGAGCCCGTGTGGAGTGTTTCGGTGGCGGATCCCGATCGGCCTCGGGAAAACGAAAAGAGAGTTCACGCAAAATTGAGCCCACTCATGAACGTGTTGCGCGAGCGCCTCCCTGGGGCCGCCGAATTAACTGCTCACGAACGGCAACTCTACGAAGATTGCGTTCAACTTCTGCTGTATCAACGTTTCTATGTCAAATTCGTGTCGGCCAACAACGACTGGCGGTTTTATCGTCAGTTTCTGGCTGATTGGCAATACTTTTTCAAAGTCCCTGGGAAGCAGATTGGAACGACACTAGAGCCCGCGCATGTCTTTGCTTGTTTTCGCCAGATCCAACGGGCCTTTCACCACATTTTTGACAACATCATCGGAAGTTCCCTGCCAGCCGCGCGTCTGCGTGCAGACATCTGGGAATCTATTTTCACCCAAGACATTGGGCGATATCGCCGCATTATGTATCGACGGATGGCTGAGTTTCCAACACTTATCACGGGGCCATCTGGAACTGGAAAGGAACTGGTCGCGCGAGCGATTGCGGGCTCCCAATATGTATCATTCAATGCCGATCGCTTGAACTTTGAAGATTTCGCTGGGGAGTCGTTCCTGCCAATCAACATTGCGGCGCTTGCTCCTACGTTAGTCGAATCCGAACTCTTCGGGCACCGACGTGGAGCTTTTACCGGCGCCATTGCAGACCGGAAGGGATGGCTTGAAAGCTGTCCTCCCGGCGGCTCGGTGTTTCTGGATGAGTTAGGTGAAATGGACCTATCGATTCAGGTGAAGATGTTGCGCGTGCTGGAGACGCGTCGCTTCTCGCCGGTTGGAGATACGGCAACGCGCGATTTTCGAGGAAAACTGATCGCAGCGACAAATCGCAACCTGCCGCTCGAAGTTCACGCGAAAAGATTTCGCGAGGATCTTTATTACCGTCTT
>JAVHMZ010045675.1:0-11824 GCA_034782995.1 Amazona versicolor | reverse complement strand
CGGATTGTCTGCTCCTCTCTCGCGAGCAATGCGACGGATTAAGGCCGGAAGCGCCAACACCTCTCCGTGGCCTTCTACTATTACACCAAGCGTCCGCTGGCCCATTCACGACGCCAGAATGAGCCCGTCATGCCGTAAAAGCTGTCCTGGAGTGTAAATCTCATCCCGAATAATGGACTCGGTGCTGTCATCCAAGGGCGCGACACGCGTACCTACGTCATCCCGATAAACGATTCGAATCCACTCTGGAGGAATATCTGGGTCATCCAGCAAATCAGAACTATGTGTCGTGATAAGTACTTGCCGGGAGCGGCTTGCCTCCAGGAAGCTGTCGCGCATGATGTGGATTGCACGAGGGTGAAGCAACGCCTCGGGCTCCTCAACGATAACGCACGGAGCAGGCATTCCGGCTTGAGGAGGTTCGAACAACCCTAGCAGAGTTTCAGCCGCGTTCACTAGACCGCTAGAAACCTGTCCTATGTAGAAGTCGGTAGGAGGTCCAGAGGAGTTCTTTTCTAAGAATTTTAGCCATAGTCGATTGTCCGATTCGACAACATCCAGGCGTTCGAATGGAGGCGCGATAGCACGTAGATATTGCTGGATAATCTCGAGCCGTCCGGGTTGCGTTCGTAATAATCTCTGGAATCGAGCAGCCAGACCTGTTGCTTCGGGACTTGGCCTACGATTCAAGCCGGATACGGATTCCACAAATGCATACAGAGACGAGGTCGCGGGCTTCAGTAGCGATGACCGCGCGAAGAAAGTTGTACGCGGGGCGAAACTCCGGAAGACCCGAGGCGTTCGATAGGTAGACGCGGTCCGCACTGAAAGAAGGGAAAACCGCAGCCGACCCTTCGACTCTCTCATTCTGAACAATGTAATGGTGTCGCTTTCCATCCTCGCCGAATACGTAACACGCCTCACGCTCAACCGAGACGTTCCACTCTTCCGTGATTCGCAAGCTCAGGGCGAACTCGCATCGATACTCGGCGGCAGATGAGAAATCGATCTCAAACGACAAATCAGCCGGAAGAATCGTAGGCTTGCTCAGGACGGAATGTATGCCCCACCGTTTGCCGACCGCCTTATCTAGCGAATCTCTGACCGATTCGCTAAGGAACAGAATCGCGTCACCGAAGCTCGTCTTGCCAGAGGCATTCGCGCCCACAAGAAACGTAAGCGGCTCCAGCGTCACGTCGCATTCCCGGATACTCCGAAAGTTTTTGACCGCAAACCGGTTGATTTGAACTCGGCCGTTCATGCATCTAGTTTATGACGCGGGGATCTTCACCAGTAATGGATACGGATCTACCGGTGTACCTTTCCACCACTTCCGGTCTTCGTCCAGGATGGAAATTGCAAAGTGCAGATGCGGGGCTGCTGCGTCCGCGTCGCCCGTGCTTCCGACGTAGCCGATGACGTCCCCGGGCCGGACCAGCATCCCTTCTTTAATGCCCGGCGCATATTTATCGAGATGTGCATAGTAATAGCAGAACCGCCGAGTATCGTCGAACTGGTAAATCGTTAGGCCTCCGCGCTTGCTATTGAAAAGCTTCGCGACATTCCCCTGATCGATGGCCCGTACCGGCGTACCTTTTGGAGCCATGATGTCGATTGCTTCGTGTTTCGACTTACCGCGCACATCGTTGAAACTGTCACGAAGGCTCTTGGAAGCCACGCCATCGATCGGCATTATCAAATGGTGCGAGCTTAGCGTTGCAACATAGTCAGTCGAGGATGCTAACGGGGCGGATACTTGCAGCGACGCGCCTGGAATCGCGGCTTCGGGATAGTTCAAGCCCTCGATATCGGGTGGGTTTTCGAGGGCGGACGGACCACTTGCGGCAGGCCAGCCATTCGATTGCGGGGTCGGCGGCGGAACGGAAACAGGTGGAGGAGTAACTACCGCTTCACTCTTCGGCTCGGGTTGCGAGTGGAAGGAAGATAAGGAAATTCGGCCCGTGATGAAAAGAAATGCGGCAGATAGGATGAGAACAGTTGCTACAAATACAACTCCGAAACGCAAAAAAGGAGAGCGCAACTAATCCTCCTTCAGAACCACTGGTGTTCCCCGGCTCACCATTCCAGATAACTCCACGGCATCCCAATTCGTTAACCGGATACAACCATGCGACTGCGTGTGCCCGATCGTGTGCGGACTCTCGGTGCCGTGAATGCCGTAATGCTCCTTGGTCAATCCGATCCAAACCAGACCTACGGGATTATTCGGCCCTGGTTTGATAGTGGCTCGCGCGTCTTTTTCTTTCGCGTCCCAAAAAAGCTTGGAGTTGTAGTGGAATGGCGGGTTCTTCTGAACATCGGTGACTTGCCAGTCGCCAATAGGTAGCGGATCGTGTGTACTACCCATCGTCGCGGGATAAGTCACTAGCACTTTGCCGCTGTCGTCCAAAGCCTGCACGACTCCGCGATTCTTACTTACGGTTACCTGGGCAGCATGGCCGGATGGCGGGGGCACAATTACGTTTGGCGCCATGATCTGCTCCCCGGATTTCGTCAGGTCCTTGCCAGGATTGAGCCGCGCGAGGAGTTCGGGAGAGCAGTGAAATTTTTCGCCGAGCCCTTCCTGGGCGGTCTTGTAATTCAAAGCGGGCAGCTTCGCCTGCTCAAGCATCCCAGCCGGAATGGAAGCTGTGTATGGGCCCGAAACGTCTTGCTCGAGCAATGTGTATTCCTGAATGGCGGGTGCGCTATCGGTGTTTAACTTCGCCCACATGTCCGCGTCTATCGTAGTGCCTTCCGGCAGACCGTTCGCAGCGCGGTAAGCGGCCGTTGCTCGTTCGAGATTAGTTCCGTAAAGACCATCAATTTCGGCGGGCGAGAAGTGTGCGCGGTCGAGCAAGATCGCGGCTCGCAGAACGGCGGCGCCGGTGGACTTAGGTCCGATCGCTTGATTAGTCGTTGCATTGTTAACTGCCGCGATATCGATTGATACAGACTTATCATTTCCCGGCGGGGCGGCAATTGCCCACGCACTAGATACCAACGAGGTTAATAAGACGCAATAAATCTTCACATTGTTGTAGCAGCAATCCGGGTTCCAGCACCTACTCGGCTTTTAAGACCACATTGAGATTCGGCTCGACCAAATGGGACAGCTCGGACACATCCCAGTTCGTCATCCGAATGCAACCATGCGATTGTCCCCGCCCGATCAGACCTGGCGAAGGCGTGCCGTGAATCCCGTAATGATTCTTGCTTAAGCCAATCCAGACAACGCCCACCGGGTTATTCGGCCCTGGCGCGACTCGCGCTTTGGTTCGCGGACCTTTCGCATCCCAGAAGTGGATCGAATCGTAGGAGTAAACCGGATTGGAGTGAACGCTGGCCACCTGCCATTGACCGACGGGTAGTGGATCGTGCTTACTCCCGACGCTGACCGGGTAGCTCACCAGAATGTGGCCTTCGGCATCTAAACCTTGGAGCGTCAAGTCGGTGGCATTCACGACGATCGAAGCAGGTTTGGGCGGAGGCGGAGTCAATACGTTCGGAACCCAGATTTGTTCTCCCGCTTCCTGGAAAGCGGCTTCGGGGTTGAGTTCCACAAGCACCTTGGGGCTAATGTGAAACCTCTCGCCGAGCATCTCTTCCACCGACTCGTAGCCGCATCGCTTCAAGAGCGCCTTGCCACCCATATCGCGCGGCACTGCAGAGTAAGGGCCGCTTACATCCGCCGCCGTGAGTTCGTACGGCATGAATAAGGGGTCGCGATCAGAATTGAGCAAGCTCCAGGTCGCTTCGTCGATAACCGGGTCGAGCGGCATGTCATGTGCTCGCCGGTAAGCTGTCACAGTATGGGATAAGTTGCGGCCAAAGACGCCGTTCATCTCGCCGGGCGAGAACTTCGCACGGTCAAGCAGGATCTCCACACGAAGCACCCGCGGACCGGTGGCTTTCAACGTAAATGGGGCATCGAAAACGGCCGCGTTTACGAAATCGACGGTGAGTTGTGGATGTTGAACGCCTGGTTGCGCAACCCAGCCCCACATTAGCAACGGAATTACCTGAATCATGCCTGCAGAAACCAACTCCGGATGGTGTCGGCTGAAATGTATGTTACCAAGTGCAGCGCCGCTCTAAAAAGCCTGCTGGTACTAATTAGTCGATCCGCAGTAGCTCGATTTCAAACACCAAGTCACCTGCGGGCACCTTCTTCTGCGACGGGTGTTCCCCATACGCAAGGTTCGCCGGAATCCAGATGCGCGCCTTCTCGCCAACTTTCATGAGGGGCAATGCCTCGCGCCATCCCGGAAGCGCGGTCCCGAGTTGAACGGACGCGGGATGTCCACCGGTAACCGTCGATTCGAAGAGCACGCCCTGGGAAGTCCAGCCGGAGTAGTGCACAGTAACTAGGCTCTGCATGTTGGGGACGCGATCGCCCGAGCCCGTGCGCAGAACTTCCAATGCCACGCCAGAGCGGGTGCGCTGCGCGTCCGCCGGAGGGCTCGAGAGATTCGTTGGAGTCGCCGGCGCTTTCAGAATGCGAACGAGGCCGAGATCAACGGTGAGATCGAAGGGCTTCGACGACTGCTCACCAGGTTCGGTGTGGAAGGTAAGTGCCGCGGGGATCCATAGACGCCGCCGCTCCCCTACCCTCATATACGAGAGCGCTTGGGCGACACCGGGCATGGCCGCTGGGAGGCATTGGGTGACCGCCTCCCCATTCGGGCCGGAAGCGGAGAACAGCGCACCGTTGCGCCGCCAAGCGGTGAACGTCACAACGACGCAGTCGTTTCCTGCCGGGTGGTCGGGGCCGCTGCCCGGTTCGATGGTCTGCATGGCAATCCCGGACGGCGTTCGTTCCGCATTCGCCGGAGGCGTGGCCACGTTACTTGGCGGAGAAAGCGGAGCGGCCGCAACCACGATCGACATGGCGGCTGCGAGCGCAATAAACGATGCGCCGCGCAAAGCTATTGTCCGGCTTGCGATCCAAAGATCTGAAATTCGTAGATGCGCGCCGAGGGGTCGCCATTTTGAGAAGGCGTGGTGATGTTCAGCCTTACATAGCGCGCCTGCCTCGCGGCGATGTCCGTGGTGGTTATGCTGTCGGTATTGTTCGATATGGTCGCGGCCGTGGTGTATGTGTTTCCATCGGTGCTGGTTTCTATGGTGTAGTTCTTGGTATCGAAATCCAGCGATTCGCCACCGGCCGCAGCGTGCTCAACGGTAAACCGGTTCACCAGATGCGTGACGCCCAGATCGATAGTTAGCTTGGGGTTCGGTTCGCTCGAGCAGAACTTATCCCCGGATCCGCCCGAGAAACTCCCATTGACAGCCTTATCCGGAGTTTCGTCGGCAGCGCACGGAAGTGTTCCGGTTGCGGCCTTTCCGAACGCCAGATTCTGCAGCGGGGCGGCCTGAGACTTAGGTCCGTAAACCTGAACGAACCTGGAGAGAGTGCCCACGTAGACCTTGCCGTTAGCGACAATCGGAGCGCTTCCCTTCGAGAAGTCAAGTAAGTCATCGTTGGTTCCTGTGCTCGACCACAGAAGGGCAAGCGACTCCGCGTTAAACGCGTACAGGTTTCCCGGAACATTATTCTGGTTGGCGTCTCCAAACCGCGGCACGGTTGCCCAGACAATCCCGGATCCTGACTGAGAACTATTCGCGGACAGCGTGAGCATACCGCCCGGCATTCCGACCGGAGGCAGAATCGAGCCGGACGCAAAAGGGGTCGTCACCAGCTTTTGTGTTCCGGTGTCGAAGCGGAAACCGTGTAGATAATCGTTTTCGCCCCAGACGTACAGATTCAATCCTTGCGGACTATTCCACCATGGGCTGGCATTGTGTATGTGGTGAGAATCGAATGGTCGCAAGGTAGTGTCCACCGCCTGAAACCATTGCGGAATTTGGGTATCGCCGGAAGATTCGTGACCCAGATTGCTGAGGTCGAGCAGGTAGACCTTACCTTCTTTTCCCCCGGTCACCAGTAGGTTCGTTCCCGGCGCAAGTGAAGGACCGCCTGATCCAAAATCAAGATCGAACGCATTTAAGGTGTTGTAGTTGGAAGGCGTGAAGAAGTCGAGAGTGGTGAGATTGCCCGGCTCTAGCTTGACCAACGATTCTCCAAATGCTGTTAAGCCGTCCCAACTACCATTGCCGGTGGAAAGATACATATTTCCCGCTGCGTCGAAAGCGGGAGCGGCGGCGCCCATCCAGATTCCCGCTGCGCCCCCGTTCGGAGTATCTACATAACCTTCTTTCAGCGCCAACGTTGCCGCGTCATAAGCAATCACCCATCCGTGGTAGGGCGTTGTGTCGCAGAATGAAGCCCAACCGATGTAAAGCGTTCCGTTGGAGAGCGAAAGGCCGGGACGTTGGTTGTGACGCACGGGATCGAAAACGATGTTCGAGCTGCCATCGCCCGTTCCAGGGACGCTTGCCGTGATAGCCAGAGGACTGCCTGACTTCTCGGCGCCAGTAGTGATGTCTACGGCGTGCAGCCGTTGAATGGTGGTGCTCGATTCGACGGTGCGCGTTACAAAGTAGATCGTCTTCGCTACGCGGTCTATCACAGGCGTGCCTACTATGCCGATATTCCCGTGAAAGTCGTGGTAGCTTCCGCAGTTTTGCCCCACTTCGGTGTTGTTGCCCGGGCGTCCGGCGCCGTTGTAGTTTTTCTGCCATAGCGGACGGCCTAACTTATCGGCATCATACGCGTAAACCGAGTTGTTGACTGTGGCCGCATAAACCACATTATGCACTCCGCCGGCGATCCGCAGATTGGATACATACAGGACCCCCGCGAAGACCTGATCGTCAACCGGGAGCATGAACAGACGGCCGAACTGCCCTGCGTTGACAGTAGATACGTTCAATGTGGTCTCGGAAGGATTTAGCCCGGTTCGCTGATTGTTGTAGTTGCGAGTAACAACATTCAGCGGGGGCGTTCCGGCGAATAGAGAGGTGACGGCAAGTGAGCCGATGAAGGAGAGCTGCAAGGCGCGCGAACTGCTGTTAAATGGCAAAGATTACTCCTGTGATCGATTGAAAGAATTCGTCTAGCGGCGTACGACTAACGTACCACGCGAACAGTTTGGCTCGCAGTGCCTTCTTGCGAAGGAATGGTACTAGCTTGTAAAAGTTTAAGAAAACGTTAAGTCCCCGCTACCGTCAAATAGGCCGTCGGCATCCCCGCGTCGATAGAACCAACTACCTGTCCGGCTGCATTCAGGCGCCAGAGATTGTTCGATCCCGAATCGGAAGCAATGAGATCGGTGCTGCCGGGAATCGTTGCGACTTGGATGGTGCGAACGCCGGGGGCGGCGCTCCAGATGACTGCGCCGCTCGCCGCATCGATAGCGAAAACTTCTCCCGCCGCGGTTGTGTATAGCGTCTCTCCGTCGGCGCTGAGAACCAAGCTAAGAGCCGTCCTATCGCTTCCCACCGGAATCGAGATGATTCGCTGCACCGTGTAAGTAGTTAGATCGAGCACATCAATGGACGGATAGTAGGGCGTGATGTACCCTTCGCCAAGTTGCACATCCGTAATGTAGGCGTGGAGGCCATCCGGAGAAACGGCAATGAAACCCGGAGAGTTGAGCGCGGCGTAACCAATTTCGAGTCCACTGGCAAGATCCACAACAGTTACGCCAGTTGCATAGCTTGGCTTCTGTCCGTAGGTGATCACCGCCTTACTTTGGTCCGGAGTTATGGCAAGGCTATCGATTAAGACCGGTTCGGCATCCGCCGGCTCGAGTACGATCGACTGTTCCGCTACTAAAGTTGCCGGATCGAGGCGATCGAGCGTGTGGCCGCTTGCCGCCCAGATAGCGGATTGATCGGAGGTCCACGCTAAAGCTTGATAACCCGTCTTGCCGGGCGGCACGGAGCCGAATCGCTCAATGGAGGCATTGGGAAGATTCACCACGGTGGGCCGTCCGGTCGAGTAGAGTCGCGTTCCTGCTGCGTTGATCAATATGTTGAATGCCGGAATCGTTCCGGCTGGCAAGTCAAACGTGTGAGTAACTTGACCAGAATCGAGATCGACAGAGACGCCGTTTTGCAAGCCCGTTGAATAACTGACGTATAGGGTACTGTCGCTTCCCATCTGTAAGCCGGAGACCGCGCTTGCGGAGGCGAAGCCGGAAGTGAGCGTCAACGATTGCGAATCGAACTTCGAGATCAGGCCGTTAGCGTCGCCGAGGTAAATAGTGGAACCGTCATTGTTCAGCGCGGAGGCGGTGTACGACTTTTCCGGGAAGGCGACGTCGTGCATCACTCCGGTCGCCAAGTCGAGGAGTGCGATGGGTTGTACGTTGGGACTATTTGGCGCGTAACTTTGCAACTCGCCCAAAACAACAATCTTGGAACCATCACCGGATAGTTTGATATCGACAATAAAGCCGTATCGAAAGGCCGCCGGGAGACTCACGGTGTTCGTCACGGCTAAAGTAGCGGTCGATACAAACTGAATATCCGTCAGACTGCCACTCAATTCGTTCAGCCCGAGAAGATACTTACCGTTGGGAGTCGCAATAAATCCGTACGGCAGAACGGCGGAACTGGAACCTTTGAATTGAAGAGTGTTAGCGTCCAAAGCGTAAAGCGAAGCGGGATCTTCGGTGAATACAGTTTTGCCGTCGGCCGAGACGGTAATTGGTTGTGGATAGTTCTGAACGACATAAGTTGAATAAGCTGTATCGGCGAGCACGCTGAGAGAGTCGAGATTGACAGAGATTACGTGATCCGCACTGCCTTCGTTGAGATTGACAAAGGCGTGTATGGAGTCGGGCGAAAGCGCGAGGATGCCGTCTCCGAACGGCATGGGAATCGATCCCAGGAAAGCGCCGCTTGACATCTCGTATACCGACACCGAATAAATTCCTGCCGGATCGGGGCCGAGATATGCCACCTTCGTACCGTCCCGAGTCACCGACGGCTGCAGATCTATATAGGTGAAGATAATGTTCCGGTTCGATACGCCGATTTGCGTGTTAAACCCGCTCAGGCCACCCAAACTGGTGTGTGTAGGCGAGCCTGCATAGGCCACCGGACCAGCGGCTAGAACGGACGTGAAGAGTGCGGAAAGAAGTACTCCAAGAGCGACGCGGTTGATCATATTTACCCTGTTGGTTCGCTAAGCGTATCACAGGTAAACAAAGTTCCCCGCCCCAGCAACCAATACGGATCCAGGCGCCTCTTTACGGCGCGCATTGCCTCGATCTCTGCCGGCGCATACTGCATGGCGAGAAAGTGCGCTTTGCGTTTTCCTAATCCGTGCTCGGCGGAGACAGTGCCGCCCATCTCGACAGCCTTTCGCGCAAACTCATCCATTAACGTGCCCGCTAGAGCTAATTCGGCATTTGTCGAGGGCAGCATGTTTACGTGGGCGTGCGCGTCCCCGATGTGTCCATAGATAACGTAATTGTTCGGTAACTCGGCGTCGAGGCGCTCGCGATAGTAGCGGAGCATGTCGCGATTGCGCGGCAAGGGAACGGCGAAGTCACTCCCCATCTTCATAAATCCGCGTCCTGTCATAATGGCGTTCACAACTTCCGGTAAGGCATGCCGGAAAAGGCGGAAGCGCTCGCGATCCGCGTCGCTCACCGCGAACCAGGAAGCATCCATTAATGCCCCGCTGATTCGCAAACGCACCTCCCACTCATCGACTTCATCGCTTTCCGCTTCGATCAACAATGCCGCACACGCCTTAGAAGGGATCTCCGGATAACGCGCGCGTAGAAGATCGAGCGAGCGGATATCCATGTACTCGATCATGCGAAGGCCGTGTGCGGATCGCCACGCATCCACCGGGTCGAGAGCCGCATTCTCACTTCGAAAAAAGACGACTCCCGCGAATAAGTGGTCAGGCAATGGTAAAAGCTTTAACTCGGCTTCGAGCACGACCGCGAGAGTGCCTTCCGAGCCGCAGAGTAAGTCGATCCAATCCATTCCAGGGCGTAGGGGAAAACCTGCGGTCGACTTAGTAGACGAGGAAAGGGGAATCGCGGGTATGTCGAAGTCGACTGCATCGCCGCGGCGGAACTCGCGCACTTCCCCGTTCATAAATGCCGCGCGTAACGCGAGCACATGCCTTCTCGTGCTGCCGAAGCGAAACGAGCGCGACCCGCTGGCGTTCGTGCCGATCGTGCCGCCTACCGATGCGGTGATTTCCGTCGGATCGGGAGCATAAAACTGGCGCGTGGGCAGCGCGGCTTGGCGAAGCTCGAATAAGGTGATGGCCGCGCCTGCTCGCGCGAAGCCCGAGTGAACGTCCAGGCGCCGGAACTGTTCAAGCGAGAGCGCCCATCCGCCTTGCGCCACGCGTCCGCCGGTGAGCCCAGAACCCGCTCCAAGAATAGTAACCGGCATGCGCAAGCGCGTCGCGTTCTGCAGGACTTCCACCAAACCGCGCTCGTCGGCGGGCGCGAAGACGCTTTCCGCCCAGCCTTCAAAGCCGGAAGCATCGGTAACGTCATCCTTCGTGGTTGCGCGCGCGTTCATTACCGCCAGTATCGTTCAGAGCGTGAGAACATCGCCGCCGTTTTCTGACGTTTATTGGATGGCGGACGAGATCCTGACCGAAACCGAAGAGGCGCATGCGGCAATCAACGCGTTTCTACAATCCGCGTCTAAGCCTGCGCTGATCGAGCCCGGCGAAACGCCACTTCTTCTCGATGAGAGTAACTTTGCAATCGAACAGCGCCCTTCGCGAGTCATTCTGCAGGCTTGGGACGAGGAGCGAAATTTGGTTCGCCGTGTCAGTGGCGTTGAGAAGGCCGAACGCGGGCGCCTCGTTTTATCTGTGGAGCGCTTCGGCGGGGCGCGCGGCGCACTTACTCTAGTTGACCTCGCGCACCATCGCAAGCAGGATTGGGAACGTCGCGGCGCGCGTATGGTGTTTCGCGAGCGCTTCCGCAAGATGCTGAGCCGCGAGTTTCCTGGATGGCGCATTGTTGCGCTCAGCACGGAACCGGATCTCGAACATTCGCTCTCGCCGGCGTACCCGCGCGCTTTGCTTACCCGCGGAACCGGCGCAGCGGTTGCGATCTCCGCGCCCCCGGAATGCACCGACTTTCCTCCACTGCTTACTTTTGGACTGATTTGGTTAGATCACGCGCGCCGCGTTCATCCAAAGCTACACATCGAATCGCTGAGTTTCTGGGCGCCGTCGCCCGTCGCGTCGCAACTGAGTTTCTATTTGCCGCTGCTCAACTGCGCGCGGGCGCGATTCGATATGTACGTCTATTCGGACGAAGATTTCACCCACCGGCTACGGAGTCCAGATACAGGGAGAATCTCCTGTACAGGCTTCGATTGAGGTTCAGCTCGGCGGTCTGCGTCACGGAACAAGTTATCTTGCGCGAGTAAGTGAGATTGGCGGAATCGCGTTAATCCGCCCGGCTTTGGTGGAAACGAGGTGGATGCGAAGCGCGCACGGCAACGGGCTGGTTCTTTCTCCCAGCTTTCCTGAAGCGCAGCCGGCAGGGTTTGAAACCGCGATCGGCCGGCCGCTGCCCTTCGATCCATTTGCATCGCTCGCCCTTCTCAATCTGCTTCGTGGCAACGCTTATGCCCTTGCGACGGGACAGGACGTCGCTCACGAGGCGGCAGCGCTCGGGACCGTCGAGGCCGGGGTTCGCAACGGTGTCCGGTAACATCGGTGTGCCTTCTTGCGGACGATGGCAGGCCATCCCTAATCATGGCGGTTACAAAAGGATACCGACCGTCGAGCATCGCGACGAGGCCGGAGATGTCGCCGGGATCGGGCCCGCAGGAGAACACCATGAAGAAGATCGCTTTCCTGTCGTTCGGCCACTGGTCGGACAGCCGCGGCTCGGCAACGCGCTCCGCCGCGGACGTG
>JAVHMZ010045570.1:0-12118 GCA_034782995.1 Amazona versicolor | reverse complement strand
ATCGTCACCACGACGGTTCCAAGAAGTTGCTGGACGCTCTTAAAACGCACTTCCGCCCGGAGTTTCTGAACCGAGTGGACGATATCGTGGTCTTTAGCCAGTTGACGAAAGACGATCTGACGAAGATTGTCGACATTCAACTCCACGGCCTGGAGAAGGTCCTCGCCGGACGCAAGCTGTCACTGGTGGTGACTACCGCCGCGAAGGAGAAGCTGCTCGACGAAGGCTATGATCCGCAGTATGGGGCGCGGCCGATGCGGCGTGCGATCCAGCGACTCATCCAGGATCCGCTGGCGCTGCGGCTGCTCACGGGAGACTTCGTGGCGGGCGACGCGGTCCAAGTGGATGTGGACGAATCGGGCAAGATGCTGTTCACCAAAGTTCCGGTAACGGTGGAAGAACCGGCGCTGGTTTAATCGGTTGCGGGTGGCGAATGCGGGCCGACGCTCGTATTCGCCATTTTTTTTGAATATGCTGAATGCATCGTGCTCTTGTTACTTCTGATTCTGCTAGGCGTCGGGCCGCTGGCGGGCGCTTCGTTGTCGATGCATCACGAGGCTCAGCTTTCGATCGACTTCTCGGGCCAGCGCTCGCCCCTCTGGAGCGGTGGTTCTCTGATTGCGATCGCCGATAACCAGACCAGCGCGCCGAGCGTCACGTCCCTCGATTCTCAGGGGCGAACCGTGGCGTCATTTAACTTCTCGATTCCAAACGCCGACTTAGTAGACATCGATGGCTGGGCCGGTGGCAAGAACAACGAAATTGCACTGTGCGGCTCAGCTTCTGACCGCGACGGCCGGGCATCCGGATTTCTTGCCCTGGTGAATAAGAATGGGGCCGGCGCGCGGATTTTCCAAGTCTTCCCGTACACTCCCTACCGCATCGCGCTGGCGAACGATGGGACTATGTGGGCAGCCGGTCTCGAACTGATCGACGGCAAAGAGACTGGCCCAGGGATCGACTTGCAGCATGGTGTTCTCCGTCACTTCGATCGCTCGGGCAAACTCATCGAATCTTTTGTCCCGCGAACAAGTTTGCCCAGTCTCGTGAATGTCACCTGGGGATGGATCTCCACCTCTGGCGACCGCGTCGGCTGGTACACCGGCCCGATCTTCGGCCCGGGTTCTGAATACTACGAAATTTCCGGCTCGCGGGGAATCGCCAAAGGACCCGCGCTGCCTTTGGGCGATCAGGCTCGCGTTACGGGAATGGCTTTGGCCGGAGATGGCCGAACGTATGTCACGATCCAGGATAAGGTGGCGAAGCGTTTCCAACTTCGGTCCCTCGGCGCTGGAGAAAGCAAGTGGCGAGTTGAAGTTCTTCCTTCCAGTCTCGCGCCCCGGCATTGGCTAGAGTTGTATGGGGCTGAAGGGAACGAGCTGGTTTTGTGGCGAGACGATAACTCCAAGATGGTGTTTGCGGGAATTTCACCGTAGCTATACTTGATGGCGTGCAACCCAGCGGTCGTGGGGAGTCGCGTCTGGATCGAATCGAGAGGCTGCTGAACCGGCATGTTCTTGAGAACCACGACGCTCACACGGAATTCCGCGCGGAACATCGTGTACTGCTGACCGCGCAAATTGTGCTGGCGGAGCGGATGGATCAGTTTGCGTTTGGAATGGTGGAGTTGACGGAAAAGCTTAACGCTCTGATCGGCACCGTAGACGGGATCATCGGCTCGCGTGGCGCGCAGACCTAAGACTCTTCCTACTGTTTTCCGCCCTCGCCATCAATCGCCGCACCCGCATGCGGCAGAATAGCCACATGACAACCAGACGACAAGTTTTGAAACTTGCGGGCGCGATTGCCGCCGCGGCACAGCTTCGCGCCAACCCGCTTGGCTTCCCCATCGGATGCCAGACTTATCCCGTCCGCGAGCAAATAGGCAAAGACTTTCCCGGAACCGTCAAGCTGCTGGCGGATGCCGGTTTCCAGACCATCGAACTCTGTTCGCCATGGGGTTATGCCGACTCCGGCTTTGCGCCCGTGGGTAAGTATAGCGGCGCTCAACTCAGTAAGCTCCTCGGCGATAACGGAGTCAAGTGTTTCAGCTCGCATTTCGATATTAAAGAGCTGCGCGACTCGCTCCCCGCGCGGCTCACATGGGCGAAAGAAGCCGGTCTCACGCAGATGTTCGTACCGAGTCTCGACGGACCCAAAAACCCCGCGATGGACGATGTAAAACGCGCCGCCGATGAGTTCAACAAGATGGGTGAACAGACGGCTTACGCAGGAATTCAACTCGGTCTTCACAATGAAGACTTCGAACTGACGCAGGTCAATGGTCAGCGCACTTATGACGTTCTTATGAAACTACTTGACCCGAAGCTGGTGAAGTTTCAATTCCAGGTTTCCACCATCAGCGATGGTTACGACGCGGCCGATTACTTCACCAAGTACCCTGGACGATTTATCTCCATGCATGTCCAGGGCTGGGACGCGAAGAACAAAAAGATCGCCGCAGTCGGACAGGACAGTCTCGACTGGAAGAAGATCTTTAAAGCGGCGAAGACCGGCGGCGTCAAGAATTACTTTGTAGAGATGGACCTTCCACTCATGCAAGCCAGCGTGCCGTATCTCCGAAATCTTCACGTCTAAGCGGCTAATTCCCGCGCGCATCCACCCGATCGTTGTCGAGTATGAACTCACACACCCGGATGCACTCGTTGCAGATATAGACACGCCCGTATTGGCTGGGGTTGGAGATCAACCTTTCCACCGTACCCTGGCTCTTTTGACAGAAGGAGCAGCGCAGCGAACCATCGGACTTATCAGGGGAAGTTCCATCTTCCAAAATCGAGACACAAACTTCGACGCATTCATCGCAGATGTAGGCCCTGGGGTAGTCGCTGGGATTCGAAATGAGCTTTCCGGCTTGGTCCACGCTCTTGCGGCAGAATGAACACCGCAGCGCGTCATCGGCGTCACTCGGTTTATCTGGTTTTCGTCCCCGCATGGCCTTAGTGTGTCATACCCTAGCTAGTGAGTCATAGAGTACACGACATAATTGACGCCAATCCGAAGTCCTAGCGCCGAAAACTGTTGCGGATACTCGGCGTTGTCGGCATGCTCCCACGAGTCGCCCAGATCCATGTTGTGACACATCGCGACCATGATCCGGCCCTTGTCGTCATAGATACCGCGCCACCGCGGCACCATTCCGTTATGTTCGTAAGTCTTGCGGGAATGGACATACTGCTCGCCCGGCACCTGGTACCGATCGTCGAGATCGTAGACGGTATGAAATATGGCATCTTGATTATCGATTTCGACAATCGGCCGATCCGGAAAGACGCGGTGCATGCCGGCCGTGAACACTTCCCACTCATGCGTTCCGTGGAAGTCGTCGCACATGAAAAATCCGCCGCGCAGCAGAAACTCGCGCATTTTCGCCGCTTGCGCATCGGTCAGATCCCAGTGCCCGACCTCCACGCCGTAGAGCCAAGGCCAATCGTAAACATCGCCGTCTTCGTCAAGATTGACGGGCTGCTCGACGGACCGCGCGGCGATGCGGGTAAGACGCCGCATGGCTTGCGATAAGTGGCGGTCGGATCGCGGATAATCCATCGTCCAGTTCGCGCGGCCTTCGCGCCAATCGGAATATGGCCGGTCGCTGATGCGCACCGATGGATACATCAAACGCGCGAAGACCCATTCGGCCGGCTGCTGCCAATCCGGAGGTAGTTGGATGTCCTCCGGTCCATACTCCCAGCCTTGGTACTGCCGAAAAGGGCGCGGACCGGTCGAAGCACAAAGCAGAAAACTCACTGCCAGAGAAGGAAGAAGCAGAACGTACCAGCGACCCACCGAAGTCCTCTACGGACTAGTGTACGATCAGCTTCGGACGCCCGCCGCCTCGGTTTGCGGCGCGGCATCCATCGCGGTATCCGGAATCTCATCGGTCACGACGACGAACTTGGATAAGGGTGCGCCTCCGAATGAGGTTGTAAGCGCCACATCCGCGGCATCGCGGCCCACGGCCATGAGCACTCGTCCGATGCGCGGAACATTATGGCGCGCATCGCACGTCCACCAGCGCCCGTCCATGTAGACCTCAAACCAGGCGCTGAAATCCATGGGACTGGTGTAAGCAACGCCGATATCGCCCAGATAGCCGGTAACATAGCGAGCCGGAATATTCAGCGCGCGAAGAAAGGTAATTGCCAGATGCTGAAAGTCCCGGCAAACGCCCAAGCGTTCGGTATAGACATTCAATGCTGTTTTGGTAGGCCGCGCATACGCATAGCCGAATTCCACTTTCGCCTTGACCCAGGAGCAGACTGCCTCCACGCGTCCCCACCCATGCGGCAGATTCCCGAAAAGTTCGGCGGCCACATTAGTCAGCAGATCGACTTCGCAGTAACGGCTGGGAAGCAGGAATTGAAGCACCTCGGAGGGGAGATCCTGAACCAGTGCTTCCGTTCCGCCGGTGTTGGGAATGTCGGGAATGCCGGAATCTACGATCAGTGTCGAGTTATACAGCCGAAGCCGGCCCGGTGGCGCGATGAAGCGCGAACAGATATTCCCGAAAGAGTCGTGATACTGCGTGATCTCGATTTCCGGCTCCACGCGCAACTGATCCGGCTCTTTGAGGTCCTGGGTTCGGGAAGGATGCACGTTGAGCAGCGCCACCATCGGTACGGTTGCCCAGGGACTGAATTCAATGTCGTAGCCTAAACGAATCAGCATGGCTCTGTTTATCACCTATGAGAAATGATTGGAGTAGAATCGCGGGCAGCTTGCTACCGGGCAAGAGTGCGCGTGCTCACACTGGCACGTTCCGCCTAGTTTACAGGATTGGGATTCGCGGTTGATTAAACTGGCAGACATGTTACTCCGCGTCACGCCGGTGTTCTTCTCGCTCGCTTGCATTCTGAATGCGGCGGAATCGCCCAATCCCTCGCTTCTGGTGCTTTCTAAAGGCGATCACACCCTTGCGATTGTGGATCCAGCCACTTTGAAAGCGATCGCGCGGATGCCTTCCGGTCCCGATCCGCATGAAGTGATTGCTTCCGCTGACGGCAAGCTCGCTTACATCTCCAATTACGGCTTCGGAACTTACAACACGATTACTGTGGTCGATCTGGTTCAGCAGAAAACATTGCGTACGATCGATCTGGGGCCTCTTCGCGGTCCGCACGGGCTCGATTATGTGGGAGGAAAACTATGGTTCACCGCGGAAGCAGCCAAGGTGATCGGCAGTTACGATCCAGCCATGGATAAGGTCGATTGGGTGATGGGTACCGGCCAGGATCGCACGCACATGCTTCTTGTTACGACCGATCTAAAGCGCATCGTTACTTCGAACGTCAGCTCAGCGACCATGACGATACTCGAGCAGACTGAGGGCCGCAGGCCTGGCCCGGGAGGTCCGCCGCCCGGTGGTCCGCCTCCTCCGCCAGGCGCCGGTCCTGGTGGTCCGCCGCGCGCCGATTGGATGGAAACCATAGTGCCCGTCGGCAAAGGCGCGGAAGGATTCGATATCTCCCCGGATGGCAAGGAAGTCTGGGCCGCCAATGCGCAGGACGGAACCATTTCGATTCTTGATTTCGCGGCTAAGAAAGTAATCGCGACGCTGCAGGCCAACGCCGGCGGCGCGAATCGGCTCAAGTTCACGCCGGATGGCAATTTCGTTTTTGTTTCGACTCTGCCAGGTTCGGACGTGCTGGTGTTCGACACGAAGTCGCGCAAGGAAACGAAGCGAATCCCCGCCGGCCATGGCGCGGCCGGTATCTTGATGCAGCCGGATGGCTCACGCGCCTATGTGGCGTCAACGCCCGACGACCGTGTTTTTGTGATCGATCTCAAATCCATGCAAAGCGTTGGAACCATCGATGCGGGCAAGGGACCGGACGGCTTGGCATGGGCGGTTCGTAATCCTTAGTTCCCGCAGCCGATTGAGTCGCGTTATATACTCGTTTGTAACACTCGGCCCTGTTCTCCGTCGAAGAGCCTCCGGTGATACGCGAGTCTATGGCGACGTCCGTTCCATCTTCCGACCGCAGGGTGCCTGCGCCTTTCTCCGATTACGAAGTTGCCGGAGCATTCGACGAGATGTTCCGTGTCACGGGACGTCCGCGAGCGCATTATAAGGCCCTGTATGCGCTTCTACTAAGTCTTCCCGCGGAGGAATTACTCCGCGCGAAACAAGAGGCCGACCTTTCCTTCTTCAATCAGGGAATTACTTTCACCGTTTATGGACGGGAGGAAGGGACGGAAAGAATATTTCCGCACGATCTGCTGCCCCGTATCATTACCTGCGCGGAATGGGAAGTGATCGAACGCGGGCTTACGCAACGCATCACCGCCTTGAATCTGTTCCTCAAGGACGTTTATCACGAGCGCAAGATCATCCAGGATGGAGTGATCCCCGGTGAGGTGATCTACACCTGCAAGCATTTCCGGCGTCAGATGCGTAGCGTGAAAGTGCCGCGGGACGTTTACGTCAGCGTCGTCGGCACGGATTTGATTCGTACTCCGGATGGGAAATTCGTCGTGCTCGAAGACAATCTGCGCGTTCCCAGCGGCGTCTCTTACATGCTGACCAGCCGCAAAGTAATGAAGCAGATCTTTCCGACGCTTTTCCGCCGGTGCGGGGTCAAGCCGATTGAGCAATATAGTCAGGTTCTGCTTTCCACGCTGCGCTCGCTGGCGCCGGAAGGACGCGGAAACCCGACCATCGTTCTGTTGACTCCGGGCGTCTATAACTCGGCTTACTTCGAGCATACTTATCTGGCGCGTCAGATGGGGATTGAGTTAGTGGAAGGACGCGACTTAGTCGTCCACGACAATGTCGTTTACATGCGAACCACTTCCGGGCTCCAGCGCGTGGACGTAATCTATCGGCGCGTGGATGACGACTTCCTGGATCCTCTGGCATTCCGCGGGGATTCTTCACTGGGTGCTGCCGGAATCTTCAATGCTTATCGCGCCGGTAACGTGGTGCTTGCGAACGCCCTGGGAACAGGAGTCGCCGACGACAAAGCGATCTATTCTTACGTTCCGAAGATTATCAAATACTACCTGGGAGAAGACCCCATCATCGAGAACGTGGAAACCTACCTGATGTCAGACCGGATGCAGCGCGAACACGTCTGCAACAATCTCGGAAAGTATGTTGTCAAGGCGGTAGGAGAGTCGGGCGGCTATGGAATGCTGATCGGTCCGCACAGTACGCGCGCTCAGCAGGACGATTTCCGCGAGAAGATTCTTGCCGAGCCCCGGAACTACATCGCGCAACCCACGCTGAACTTATCCACCGCACCCTGCTTTGTGGAGAACAGCGCGGTGGAGCCTCGTCATATTGACTTGCGTCCGTACGTGCTCATGGGTGAGAAAGTCACGATCGTGCCTGGCGGACTGACTCGCGTCGCCTTGCGTAAAGGATCGCTGGTTGTCAATTCCTCGCAAGGCGGCGGATCGAAAGACACCTGGGTGCTGCAGAACTAAGCCATGTTATCGCGCGTCGCCGACAGTCTTTATTGGATGAGCCGTTATTTCGAACGGGCCGATCATTGCGCGCGCGTGATTGAGGCTAACTACAACCTGTTGCTGAATCCATCCAAGCTCTCCACCGAACAGCGGTGGCATCGGGTGGCCGCGAGCATTGGCCTGCGGGACGATCCTGAAATTCTTCCGCAAGACGCGATGATTCGTTTGACGTCGGATTTAAGAATGCCATCTTCGATTGTTTCCTGTATTAGTGGCGCTCGGGAAAATGCGAGTCAGGTTCGGGAACAGATCAGCTCTGAGATGTGGGAGCGCTTGAACCGCTTGTATCATGAGGTGCTGGCCGCCACTTCGCGGTCCCATCACGATTTCGAGCCTCTCCGCGTGGTGAACTTTGTCCACACGGGATCGTATGCATTCAACGGCGTGACCGACGCGACGATGAATCACGGCGAAGGCTGGTACTTCATCCAGATGGGTAAGTATATCGAGCGGGCGGGGGCGCTTTCCGTTTTGCTGGACGCGCACTTTTCCTACTCGAACAACGCTGACGATTTGGAGTGGGCCGGGCTGCTCTCCAGTTGCGGAGCCTTCGAAGCCTATTGCCGCGTCTACACGGCCGACTTGAAACCGGATCGCGTGGCCGAGTTTCTGATGCTCAATCCGGAGTTTCCGTATTCGGTCCGCTACTCGGTCGATAAGATGCGCCACGCCCTGAACGCGATTGCGGAAGTCTCGCCCGGAAGACGCACCAGCGAGTTAGAACGCATCGTAGGGCGCTTGCGCGCGTCTCTTGCCTACGTTGAAATTCAGGACATTATGACCGACGGCATCCGTCCGTATCTGGCCGGCATCATCGAGCAATGCGCGAGTTTTCATGCGGCGCTGCATCAGGTGTACATCGACTACCCGATTGAGACCGCGCTGGAGGCCTGATGTTCTACGCGATCCGACACTTTACCCGCTATCGTTACAGCCGCCCGGTTTCGCAGAGCGTGATGGAAGTACGCATGCATCCCCGCAGCGAGAACTTTCAGCGCTGTTTTACTTTTCAGCTTTCGGTAAGTCCGCGCGCTCGTATCTTCTCTTTCCGCGATCATGTCGGCAACATCGTGCATCACTTCGATATCCCCGGCAATCACAAGCAACTCACAATCATCGCGGATGCTCTCGTCGACGTCGAACCGGTTGACCCGCTTCCCGGCTCGCTGGGCTCGGATGCGTGGTCAGAACTGGACGCGTTGATTGACGGCGATGACTACTGGGATATGTTAATGCCGAGCGAATTTGCCCGGCCCTCCGCGGAGTTAGATCAGTTCGCTATCGACCTGGGCGTTCACGAGCGAAACGGGAAAGACCCGCTGGAACTTCTTCATTACCTCAACCGAAGTCTTTATCGCGAATTCGAGTACGTGAAGCTGAGCACGAGCGTCGATTCGCCCATTGAAGAAGCCTTGCGCTCGCGCAAGGGAGTGTGTCAGGACTTTGCGCACATCATGATCACGCTGGTGCGGAATTTGCGTATCCCGTGCCGGTACGTCAGTGGGTACCTGCATCACGGCGCGGAAGATAAAGACCGATCATACGAAGGCGCGACGCACGCCTGGGTGGAGGCGCTGCTTCCGGGGCTGGGCTGGACCGGTTTCGATCCGACGAACAACCTCATCGTTTCCGGCCGTCATATTCGAACCGCGATCGGTCGCGACTACGCCGATGTTCCGCCTGCCATGGGAACCATGCAGGGCAGAGCGGCGACTGAGCTTCAGGTGCGTGTCCGGGTTACGCCGTCCGAGGCAGTGCTGCCGCCCGATGAAGAGTTCGCCGCGGATGAAGAGTGGTCGAAGTTCCTGGAAAAGGATAAACAACTGGAATTGGCCTACGCACAACAACAGCAGCAGTAGTGGTAAGCTCGACCGATCTACCTCATGCGAAAAAGATCTCCAAAGTACTGTCGCGTCAACGCGCGTATCAGTGAAAATCAGAAGCGACTGATTCAGCGGGCCGCCGATCTGGAAGGGCGGACGCTTACCGATTTTATTTTGCAAAGCGCGAAGGCGGCCGCGGAACGCACCCTCCAGGAACGATCGGTATTGACGCTGAGCGTGAAGCAAACAGACGAATTTGTTGAGGCTTTACTTGCGCCGGCAGCGAAGCCTGGGCTCACTCTTCGCAGAGCCGCCAAACGATACGGAAAGATTGCCGGACTGTAACAGGCACGAAACGCAAGCAGAGCGGCGACTGAGCTTCAGGTGTTTGTACGCGTTACTCCCTCCGCGGCAGGGCTGCCTCCTGAAGCGTAGTTGAAGCTCCTGAATGAACGAAGCCCGTGGCTGCTTTTGACGATCAACTCACGCCCGCAATCGCACACCCCAGCGCACGTGTAGTGCGGTGCGCGACCGGCCTGTGAGCTAATACCGCATCCAGAGCATCTTGCAAATCGTGCTGCGTTGCTTCGGGGCGCGTCTTGCCCCAATCGACGTAGCGATCGTCGATGCGGCCGCGATAGGATATCTCGCCATCCTGGGATATGACCTCTACCTCCGGCGTTACGCGCGCGCCGGTTTGTTTGGCGAGCGACGCTGTAGGGTCCATCAATCCCGGCATTTCCAGTCCGAACTCGGACAAATGCCGGCGCGCGCTTTCGACGGTGAGCACGTTGTCGGAGAATACCGCGAAGAAGCGAACGCCGGCCGGTCGATACTGCGCTTCCATCCGATGTAGCAGTGGCGAGTAGCGATTCGAAATCGGGCAATCGACCGCCAGGAATACCAGCACTGTCGCCCGCGATTTCGATATGACAGAAGAGTCGTAGCGCGTTCCATCGGTGGCGGGTAAGTCGAAGCGCACCGGGGCGGCGAAGGCGACAATGCTCGACAATAGCAGCAGAGTTACAGGGATACAATGATAGATTCTCTTGGAACTCGCCATCTCGCCTATTCTAATTGTCGATGACGACATCGGCTTCACGGACCTGCTGAAGGAACTGCTTGTCACGGAGGGCTTCTCGGTTGAAGTAGTCCATAGCGGCGATGCGGGTCTGGCTCGCGCCGTGACGGGCAACTATTCCATCGTAGTCCTAGACGTGATGCTCCCGGGCCGGAACGGGCTGGACGTGCTGCGCGCGATGCGCAAAGAGATCTCGACGCCAGTACTGATGCTGACTGCTCGCGGACACGACACCGACCGCATCCTGGGTCTGGAGAGCGGCGCCGACGATTACCTTCCCAAGCCGTTCCACCCCCGGGAACTGCTGGCGCGCATCCGGGCGATCCTGCGCCGTACTCATGCCGCTACGGCTGCCGCGGCCGAGAACACTATGCAGGCGGGCGATGTGGTGCTGGACCCGCGTACCCGGACCGTGCGCGTGGAGAATGAATTGATCGATTTGACTTCCGCCGAGTTCGATCTGCTGCGTGTTTTGCTGGTGGCGGCAGGGCGCGTCGTCACTCGCGAGGAACTCTTCCGCGCCGTTCTGGGCCGTGAGTTCTCGGTCTTCGATCGCAGTATCGACAATCACGTGAGCAGCCTGCGCAAGAAGCTCGGCTCGCGTGTTAACGGGATCGAGCGAATCAAGAGCGTCCGCGGAACGGGCTACATCTACGCGGGCTCGGGCGGCCCGCAGGAGTCGTGACATGAAGCGGCTGTTCTGGCGAGTGTTCCTCTGGTATATCGCCACTACGGCCGCGGTACTTGGCATCGGCATCGCAGTTACTATCTGGAGTAATCCGGAGTATCGCTTCCGCCGCGCGGTGAGTGTCTCGCAAGAAGCGATCCAAAGTCAGGCACAGGCCGCCCTCGCGGCTTGGAGACACGGTGGCGGGCGCGAACTGGAGAGAGAGTTCCAGAGGAGTGCTCGTCCGCGGCTCCTGTTCGACGCTTCGGGGAAGGAACTATCCGGGAATAGCGTTCCGGCGCATATTCAGGAACTAGTGAAGCGAACCCTCTCGAGCAATGTTATCGAGATGGAGGTTTTTCCACCTAACACTTACGCCGCGGTCAAAGTAATGGCTGACAACAAGCCCTATGTCTACGCTCGTGTACTGGCGACGAATGAAGGCTTCCGCTTTCTTCCTTTTCCTCTCCCGTTCTGGGCGCGTTTGGCGTTGGGAGTTTTCACCGCCTCTTTCATCTGCTTTCTTTTCGCGCACTATGTAACTTCTCCTCTAACAAGATTGCGCGCAGCCACTCGAGAATTCGCGGCCGGCAACTTACAGGTGCGGATCGGAACTGGAAAGCCGTTCAATCGCGGCGACGAGTTTACCGATCTCGCGCGCGATTTCGATTACATGGCCACGCAGACCGAGAAGTTAGTATTGGCGCAGAATCGATTGCTGGGAGACATCTCGCATGAGCTGCGTTCGCCGCTGGCGCGGCTGCAACTGGCATTAGAGATCGCACGCCGGAAAGCCGGTCCAGATGCTGACACGCCTTTAAATCGCATCGAGCAGGAGGCCGAGAAGCTGAACACTCTGATCGGTCAGATACTAGGCGCAGCCAAAGCCGAACAGATGAAACCCGGAGCGAAGAAGCTATTCGACCTTTCCCGTTTAGTGAAGGAAGTCGCCGAGGATGCGGACTTCGAGGCGAGCGGCACCGATCGCCGCGTGATGGTGGATAACAACGAGTTAAGCCTCGTGCATGGCGATCGGGAAATGCTGCGAAGTGCGAT
>JAVHMZ010045461.1:0-12128 GCA_034782995.1 Amazona versicolor | reverse complement strand
ACGCTTCGACGAACCGCGTTTCCCGGATCGCCATGACTTGCGACCGCATCAGACGCAGGTAGATCGGGATGTTGACGAACGCGATCGCTAGCACCACGGTCTCGATGCTCTGACCGATGCTGGCGACGAGAGCGATAGCGAACACGAACACGGGAAACGCCTGCACCACGTCGGCGAGCCGCATGACCAGGTAAGCGGCCCAAGACCGAACGCCAGTGTTGCGGCTATAATAGCCGACCCAGGCGCCGAGCAGAGTGCCAACGCTGGCGGAGATCACCGTGCCTAGCACCGCAATGGTGATGTCGATGCGAGGGCCGTACAGACAACGCGAGAACACGTCCATCCCGACCGCATCCGTCCCCAGTAGATGAAGGCGGCTCGGCGGCTGCAGGAACTGCGCGGGATCGGCCTCGACCGGGTCGTAGGGCGCGATGACCGGCGCGAGCGCGCCGAGCAGGATCACGAGGAGGACGATGGCGTAGCCGAGGGCGAAGCGTGGCCGGGCGCGCGCGACCTTGAGCGCCGTCGCGAGCCGGGACGCCTTCTCGGCCGCGCCGCTCATCCCCGGCTGAAGTCTTGGAAGCGCAGGTTGTTGGACGTGTAGTAGGTGAAGCCCTTGAGACCGGCCTTACGCGCGAGGACGTATTTCGGGTAAGCGACGAATCCCCAGGGCGCCTCGTCCATGAGGATCTTCTGCACCTCGGAGTAGGTCTTCTTGCGGTCGTCGTCGTTGAGGGTCTGAAGCCCGCCCTCGATCAGCGCGTTGACCTTGGGATTGCTGTAGTTGCTGTAGTCGACGTAGCTCTTGTCGTCGAAGTAGAGGAAGGTCGAGTAGCCGGGGTCGGGCGTCCAGGGCGAGTCCAGGTAGAAGATGATCGGCTTCTCGCGCTTGGTGACGTTCTCGTAGAACACGCCCGCCGGCAGCTTCTCGAGCTGCACGTTGACGCCGATGCGGCGCAGCGAGGTCTGCAGGATGAGCGCGATCGGCTCCTGCACGGGATCGCCCGCGTTGTAGCTGATCGTGCTGGAGAAGCCGTCGGCGTGGCCCGCGTCCTTGAGGAGCTGCTTCGCCTTGTCGAGGTTCAGATCGTAGTCGAAGAACTGCGGGTCCGCCATCGGGTAGATGTACGGCACCGGGGCGGTGAGCTTGTCCGCCTGGCCGTAGTAGACGGTCTTCACGATGTCGTCGTGCGGGATCGCGTAGTTGATCGCGCGCCTGACGTTCACGTCGTCGAACGGCTTGATCTTGGCGTTGAGCTCGAGCCAGATCATGTATGAGGCGTTGACCATGTCCACCGCGAGCTGGTGCGACCCGTTGAGCGACATATACTCGCGCGGCTGCAGGAACTGGGCAATGTCGACGGCTCCGCCCTGCAGCAGGGACAAGCGGCTCGCGGAGCTGGGCACCTCGCGCATCACCACGGTGCGCATGAAGGGCTTCTCGCCCCAGTAGTCGTCGCGCGCCTGGAACACGGCCTGCTGTCCGCGCACGATCTGCGCGAGCTTGTAGGGGCCGAAGCCGGCGCTGTCGTTCTTCAGGAACTGCACGCCCCAAGGGTCCTCGGAGCCGCCCACCTGCTTGAGCTTCGTGCTGTCGTAGATCGGGTTCGCGAGGTTGCACTGCTGCTTGAGCAGGAGGGGATTCGGCTTCTCGAGGTTGAAGGAGATCGCGTTGTCGCCCTCGACCTTGATCTGGTCCGGCGTCTTCAGCCCGAGCACGGCCGTCTGGAAGATGCCTTGTCCTTTCAAGTGAAACTTGCGGTCCCACGTCCACTTCACGTCATTCGCCGAGAGCGTGTTGCCCCAATTGCTCTTCACGCCCTGACGGATCACGAATGTCGCCTTCAGGCCATCCGCGGACACGTCCCATTTTTCCGCGAGCCGGCCGCGCAGTGCCAGCCCGTTCGGGCGATCAGGATGCACGCCGATGTCTTCTCGCAACGCGCCCGGCGCCTTGGGGTCTGGCACCTTCTCGTAGGCCAGCATGTAATCGTAGAGCGCGCCCAACGCGTCGATCGAGCCGAGGCTCACGTCGAACTCGATGTCGAGGCCCTGCGGCGTCGCCGGGCTCGCGATGAGCAGGGTATGCGCCGCGTCCTCCGCGCGAGCCTGGCCAGGCAAGGTGACGGCACTGGCCCCCAGGGCGGCAGTGCCTTGCAGGAGCGCGCGTCGCGAGAGCCGGTCAAGTAAGCGTTGGGGCACCGATCACCTCGCGTTGCTGACGGGATGTGGCGCTGTGGCTTGATCAAGCCAGTGCGCCTCTCGGAGCCGATGCTACCGTGACCTGCTCAGGGCTTGTCAACCAAAGAGCACTCATGCTCACTCCCAGCGTGCACTGTTTCATGAACGGGAAGCTCGTCTGGCCAGAGCTCATAGCCAGACCGGAGGAGACTCTACTCTGCGCGATGGACCAGCGTGTTGTCCTCGTCCCGCGCAACGCGTCGCTTCCAGTCGATGATCCACGCGAGCGACCTGCCGCCGCAGCGCGAGCGATCCGAGTGCCTGAAGCTCAGCCAGGCTTCGCCGTGCGGGGCGCTCTCGGTTCTGGACACTCTCAGGCACGACGATGAGCATCGAAGCGCTCAGGACCCTGGTGTCCCATCGCGCGGCCGGCCGCCCTGAAGGTATTGCCTCGGTCTGCTCGGCCCATCCGCTCGTCGTCGAGGCGGCGCTCCACGAGGCGAAGGCGACCGGAGAAGAGGTCCTGATCGAGGCGACCTGCAACCAAGTCAATCAGGAGGGCGGCTACACTGGCATGACGCCCGCCGACTTCCGTGACATGGTCTACGCGATCGCGGATCGCCTGGCGTTCTCCCGGTCGCGCATCATCCTCGGCGGCGATCACCTCGGCCCCAATCCCTGGCGCAACCTGCCTGCGACGGAGGCGATGGCCCGCGCCGAAGCCATGGTTGCCGCCTACGCGAGGGCCGGCTACGGGAAGCTTCACCTTGACTGCTCGATGGGCTGCGCCGGCGAGGGCGTCGCCTTGGACGACGTGACGGTGGCATCCCGGGCCGCGCGCCTCGCGGCGTGCGCCGAAGCCGCCGCCGTGTCGTCGCCGGTCTACGTGATCGGGACGGAGGTGCCCACGCCCGGAGGCGCCACCGAAGCGCTGGACCACCTCGCGCCGACGCGGCCGGAGGCGGTGCTCGAGACCTACGCGGTTCACGAGCGCGCGTTCCGCGGCATCGCGGGCGGTGCTGCGTGGGCCCGCGTTCTCGCGATGGTCGTCCAACCCGGTGTCGAGTTCGGTCACCAGGACGTCGCGGTCTATCGCCCGGACCGCGCCCGCGCGTTGTCGGAGACGCTCCGCTCGCTGCCGGGCCTGGTCTTCGAGGCGCACTCCACCGACTACCAGCCGGGACCGGCGCTGGCCGCCCTCGTGCGGGACGGCTTCCCGATCCTGAAGGTCGGCCCCTGGTTGACGTTCGCGCTGCGGGAAGCGCTCTACGGGCTCGATGCGATCGATGCTGCGCTTCGACCCGGCGGAGAACGTCTGCCGGACGTCATGGACGCGGTCATGTGCAACGATCCGATCTTCTGGCGGTCGCACTATCCCGGGACGCCGGAGGAGCAACGCGTGCTCCGGCATTTCTCCTACAGCGACCGCATCCGCTACTACTGGCAGCGGGACGCAGCCCGGCGAGCGGTCGATGCATTGCTCGACCGTCTCGGCGACGCCCCGATCTCACCGACGCTGGTGAGTCAGCATCTATCGCGCCTCTACGATCGCGTCGCGTCGGGTATCCTGCCGCCGGTCGCGCGCGTCCTGCTGATAGAGTCCGTGCGCGATGTGGTTCGGATCTACGATCGCGCCGGACGCCCCGCGTCGACCTGACGCGGACGATCTCCGTGAGGCTCGCGCTCGTCAGGCCGATCGCGTCAGCAGCAGTGAGAGATCGGCCGCCGTTGACTCGAAGACGGGAAGCGACGCGGCACCCAGTGCCGCGGCCGTCAAACCCGTCGGCACCCGTATCAGTCGCGGCGTGCCCTCGTCGCGCAGGCTCGCCACAGTTCTCGGCAACGGCGCCATCCGCGCGATCAGGGCGTCGAGCACGACGTCGGGCAGCGTGCCGCCGATGAGCACGGCCTCCGGGTCCAGCAGATTCTCGCACGAACAGACTGCGGCCGACAGGGCACGCGCCGCTTGCTTGACCCAGGCAGTCATGTGCGGCTCTCGTCGTTGGATCGCCAGGGCTATCGCCGCTGGATCGACGGGAGCGCTGCCCTCAGGCTGGCCGGTCAGGACACGCTGCGCGGCCGAGAGCGAGGCGTAGCGCTCGAGACAACCCTGGTTGCCGCAGGGGCACGGGCGTCCACCCGCCACGACCACCATGTGGCCGAACTCGCCAGACCTCCCGAAGCGGCTCCGGTAGGGCTGACCGCCCACGACGATGCCGGCGCCCACGCCGTCCGAGAGGTAGATCAGAACGAAGCTCTGGTACCGTCGACCCTGCCCGTAGAGGCGCTCGCCGATCGCGGCAGCGGTAGCGTCGTTGTCCGTGCAGACTGAGAACTGCAGGCGATGCTCGAGTTCACCGATGATCCTGACGTCGAGCCACTGCGGCAGCCACGCGTGCGCCAGCCTCGGCTCGAGGCCGATCAGCGTTCCATCGCGCGAGAGCCCGGGCATGACGAGTCCGACACCGAAGATGCGGCTCACCTGGATCCGCTGCCCGCGCAGGAGCGAGGCCACCGCTGCTTTGATGCGCGGCAGCACGACGTCCGGGCCTACCGCCTTGAGCTCGACCTCCAGTCTCTTGCGCACGCCACCTGCTAGATCGACGAGCACCGCGACCAGGCGGCCCTGGTCGAACGCGACCCCGATAGAGAAGCCGCCGGCCGGGTTGATCGAGAGATCGACGGGCGGCTGGCCGCGCCTGCCATCTCGCCGCCGCTGCTCGATGAGCAGCCCGGCCGCCACCAGTGCGTCGGCCATGTTCGACACGGCTTGGTAGGAGAGTCCGGCCTGCCGGGCGATGTCAGCGCGCGATAGAGGTCCGTGCAGCCGAACCGTCTCCAACACGACGCGGCGATTGTAATGCTGGCCTTGATCCTGGTTCGTACCGAAAAGCATCGTTGAGACGGGAGCGGCGGTGCCTCCATGGGCCGCGGACGGGTCGCTGTTGAGGAGGGCAGGTGCCGTGTTTCCCCTTGCACGACCGTCGCCTGGGGCGCTTAATGCTATCGGATAGGTTTAATGGAGGCGGCTCCGGTGCTGCAACCCGATCGCTACGCGGCGCTCTTCGAACCGATCCGCATCGGCCCAAAGACCCTGCGCAATCGGTTCGTGCAGGTGCCGCAATGCACGGGTGCCGGCTGGCGATACCCCGGTGCCAACGCCCGGCATCGGGAGGTCAAGGCCGAAGGCGGCTGGGCGGCGATCTGCACCGAATCGTGCTCCGTGCACCCCGAGGTCGACCAGAGCGTCAGCACCGTGCAGACGATGTGGGACGAGGGCGACGTCATCAATCACCGCCACATGACCGACAGCGTCCACCGGTGGGGCGCGCTCGCCGGCGTCGAGCTGTTCCATGCCGGCGGCCTCAGCGACAACCTGCAGTCGCGCCAGGTCCCGACCGCCTATCACCAGGCCCAGTCACCGGCCATCCCCTACGTCTACGGCATGGAGGCCGCGACGGAGGATCTGGAGCGCGTGGTCGCGATGCACGTCGAGGCGGCGCGCCGCGCGCTGCAGGCCGGGTTCGACATCATCTACATCCATGGAACGCACGGTACGCTCCCCGTTCAGGCCCTGTCGCGCGCGCTCAACCGCCGCACCGACAAGTACGGCGGCAGCTTCGCCAATCGCGCGCGGCTCTGGGTGGAGATCCTGGAAGGCATACGCCGCGCCGTCGGTGATCACTGCGCCGTCGCCAACCGCTTCTCGGTCGATCAGCTCGTCGGCAGCGGTGGCGTCGAGGCGGAGGACGAGGCGACCGCCTTCCTGGAACTCGTGACCGCGGAGGGGCTGGTCGACCTCTGGGACGTCAATCTCGGCGGCTTGCAGGAGTGGGGCGAGGATATAAGCGCCTCGCGCTTCCAGAAGAGCAATCACGAGGCGCCGTGGACGAGCTTCGTGAAGGGTGTGGTCAAGGTGCCCGTCGTCGGCGTCGGCCGCTTCACCGATCCCGACGAGATGCTCCAGGTGCTCAGTTCCGGACAGCACGACATCATCGGCTGCGCCCGCCCGTCCATCGCCGATCCTTTCTTGCCTGAGAAGATCCGCCAGGGGCGAGCGGAGGACATCTGCGAGTGCATCGGCTGCAACCAGTGCATCTCGCGCTTCGGCCGCGGCGGCACGATCGTCTGCACGCAGAACGCCACGGCGCTCGAGGAGTATCGCCGCGGCTGGCACCCTGAGCGCTTCGAGCGTGCGGCAGCGCCAGGCAGCGTGGTGGTCGTGGGCGGCGGCCCGGCCGGGCTGGAGTGCGCCCGGGTGCTCGGGCAGCGCGGCTACCGGGTCGATCTGCTGGAGGCGTCCGGCGAGCTCGGCGGCCACATGCGCGACACCATCCGCCTGCCCGGCCTGGCCGAGTGGGGGCGCGTCGTTACCTGGCGGGAGACGCAGCTGCGCAAGATGGAGAACGTCCGCGTGCTGCGCGGCGTCGGAATGGCCAGCGCGGACGACCTGCTCGGCTACGGCGCGGAGCACATCGTGCTCGCCACCGGCGCTCGCTGGGTCGGGAACGGCATCGGCACCATCGGCAACGGCCCGATCCCGGGCGTCGACGCGGCGGAGCCAGGCTACGCGACGCCCGAGCAGGTGCTCGCCGGGAAGTCGCTCGGCGAGCGCGTGCTGGTCCTGGACAGCGACGGCTACTTCATGGGCGTGAGCCTCGCCGAGCTGCTCGCTGACCGCGGCCACCAGGTCACGCTGCTGACGCCGTTCGACAAGGTCTGCCCCTACGGCGACTACTCGCACGAGGGCGCCAACCTGCGGCGCATGCTCCGCGGCAAGGGCATCGGCGAGATGATCCACCACTGGGTCGAGCGGGTCGAGCGCGGCAACGCGCTTCGCGTGGTTGCCTACGACGTCTATCGCGACGACTGGCGGCGCCGGAACGCACCCTTGCGCGGCGTCGCACCGCGCCAGAAAGGCACTGCGACCCAAGAGTTGACCGTGGACAGCGTCGTGCTCTGCACGTCGCGGCGTTCGAACGACGCCCTGTTCCGCGCCCTCACGGCGCAGCGCGACCGCTGGGACGAGCGCGGCGTGCGCGGTGTCGTGCGGACGGGCGACTGCGTGGCGCCGCGCTACGTCGCCGACGCCGTGTTCGACGGCCATCGTGTCGGCCGCGAGTTCGAGAGCCCGAACCCGGAGCGGCCGCTCTCGATCATCCGCGAGCGAAGGATCTGGGGACAGCCGGCCTATCCGGAGGCGGGGCTGGCTTTGATCTAGCAGGTCAACACCGGTGCAGGGGAGTATGAGAGCATGATCACGGCCACACGGCGAAGCTTGCTGGCAAGCGTCCCAGCGCTGGCCATCGCGGGCGGCGCGCAGCGCGCGAGGGCTGCGGACACGCTCCACGTCATCTACGCCTTCTACAGCGCCGCGACGGTCGGCATCTTCCGCGACATCGTGGCCGAGTTCCAGGCCGCCAACCCCGGCGTCACGGTGAACGCCGAGGAGATCGGTTGGGACAACCTGCAGCAGAGGCTGACCACCGACATCTCCGGAGGCTCGCCGCCCGACGTCGCCGTGATCGCGACGCGCTGGCTGCTCGACTACGCTCAGCAGGGCGTCGCGGAGCCGCTCGACGGCTACGTGACGCCGCAGTTCAAGGCGCAGTTCTACGAGACCTTGCTCAAGCCCTCCACGGTCGCGGGCAAGCTCTACGGCGTGCCGTTCGACGCCTCGACGCGTGGAGTCTTCTACAACAAGGATCTCCTGAAACAGGCCGGCGTCGCGCAGCCGCCCACGACTTGGGACGAGCTGCGCCAGGTCGCCGGCAAGGTGAAGCAGGCAGGCAAGGCGTACGGCTTCGCGCTGCAGGGCAAGGAGATCGAGACCGACACGTATTGGTATTACACACTCTGGACGCATGGCGGGGAGATCGTCGCCGACGGCAAGAGCGCGATCGCCTCGCCGCAGGCGATTGCCGCGACGAAGGTCTACAAGCAGCTGATCGACGACGGGCTCACCCAGCCGACGCCGACCGCCTACAACCGCCAGGACGTCGAAGCCCTGTTCAAGCAGGGACGTACCGCCATGGTCGCCACCGGGCCCTGGCTCCGGGGGCAGCTCGCAACGGACGCCCCGAAGCTCGATTACGGTGTCGTCGGCATTCCGAAGGGCACGGCCGAGGCAACCTGGGGCGGCACCGACAGCGTCGTCATGTTCGCCGCGGGCGCCAAGAAGCCGCTCGCCTGGAAGTTCATCTCCGAGGCGATGGTGACGCCGAGATCAGTCATGGCGCTCACCCGGAAGGAAGGCTTCCTGCCCGTCATGAAGGCCACCGCCGACGATCCCGCGGTCAAGGCCGAACTCGGCGCGTTCACGGCGCTGCTGCCGTACGCGCATTTCGCTCCGCAGATCCCGAACTGGGAGCAGGTCGTCGATATCACCATCGGCGCGCTGCAGACGGTCTATCTCGGCCGGGCCGAGCCCGAGGCGGCGCTGCAGGGCGCGGTGGCGAAGATCAATCCGCTGCTCGGCTAGCCTGCTTGCGCCTCGTCGCACGTCATGCCGCGACCTACGCCATGGTGCTGCCAGCGTTGGCGCTCACGCTATGGGTGATCGTCTACCCGTTGGACGACATCCTGCGCATGGCGACCCACGCGGTGAACCGTTTCGCGATGGTGCAGGGCTATGTCGGCCTCGGCAACCTGCGCACGCTCGCGGCGGACCCGATCTTCCTGGCCAGCCTGCTGCGCACCCTGCTGTGGACGCTCGTCGTCGTCGTCGCGACGACCGCTATCGCCTTTCCCGTCGCCCTCATCCTCGACACCGACTTCGCTGGGCGCGGCCTCGCCCGAGTCATCATCATGCTGCCCTGGGCGGTGTCGGTGGCGATGACGGCGATCGTCTGGCGCTGGGCGCTGAACGGTCAGTTCGGCATGGTCAACGCGATGCTGTTTCGCCTGGGGCTGCTGCACCAGCCGGTCGAGTGGCTGGGCACGGCGTCGAGTGCCCTGCCCATCGCCATGGCGATCGGCGTCGTCGTCTCGCTGCCCTTCACGGTCACGATCTTCCTGGGCGGCCTCTCCTCGCTGCCGCCCGACATCTACGAGGCAGCGCGCCTCGACGGCGCGAGCCCGCTCGCCAGCCTGCGCTATCTCACCCTGCCGCTGATGCGCCCCTTCGTGAACATGTCGGTGGTGCTCAACGCCATCTACACGTTCAACAGCTTCTCCATCATCTGGGTCCTGACCCAGGGCGAGCCCGCCAACTCCACCGACATCGCCGTTACCTACCTCTACAAGCTAGCCTTCCGCTACGGGAAGATGGGGCAGGCCTCCGTGCTATCGCTGATCATGCTGCTGATCCTGCTCGCCTTCACCTTCGCGTACCTGTCCCTCACCGCGCGCAAGGCGGCCTGAGGGGTCGCGGTGAGCCGTGCTCGACGAACCGCGCTCTGCTGGCTCGCACTCGCGCCGCTGATGCTCGTGATCTTGTTCCCGTTCGCGGTCATGGTCACGACCGCGCTCAAGCCGGCGGACGAGGTCTACCGTTTCCCGCCGACCTGGCTACCGACGCATCCCGCCTGGTCGAACCTCCCGGAGATGTGGCGCGTGACCCAGTTCGGGGTGGCGCTCTGGAACACGCTCTTCGTGAGCCTCGCCGCGACGGCGGTCAGCATCGCTCTCGCCTTCCCGGTCGCCTACGTGCTCAGCCGACGCCGCTTCCCCGGGCAGGGCGGGCTGCGCGGCTTCCTGGTGATCACGCAGATGCTGCCGCCGATCGTCCTCATCATCGGCTTGTTCCGGCTGATGTCCGCGGCCGGGCTGGTCAATCAGCTGTGGTCGCTGATCCTCACCTACGCCGCCTTCAATCTCGCCTTCACGGTCTGGATGCTGCAATCCTACATCGACACCATTCCCATCGAGCTCGAGGAGGCAGCGCAGATCGACGGCGCTCGCTGGCACCAGCAGGTCCTGTGGGTCCTGCTGCCCTTGTCCGTGCCGGCGCTCGGCGTGACCGCGATCTTCTCCTTCGTCACCTGCTGGAACGAGTTCGTCCTCGCCCTCACCCTGCTGCGCTCGCCGGAGAAGCTGACGCTCACGCTGCGCGTCTTCCTGCTGGTGACGGGCGCCTATACCGTCGATTGGCAGATCGTGATGGCGGCGGCACTGGCGACATCGGTGCCGGCCGGCCTCATGTTCGCGCTGGTTCAACGCTACCTCGTGCGCGGCCTCGCGCTGGGCGCGTTGAAGTAGACCCGCCCGTGCGACCGGCAATCGGACTCGTGCTCGACGGGCGGGAACCACGCGCCGCACTGGTGGATGCGCTCGGGGGCGTGATCGCCGAGGCCGCATCGAGCACAGCCAGCGCGTGCCTGATCGAGCTCCTGCGCGTTGCCCGCGAGAGCGGCGCCGAGCCGCGCGGTGTCGGCGTCGCACTATCGGACGCGGACACGGCTGCACCGTGTGACCAGCTCGATGATCAGCTTGCCGGGACGCTGGCGCTCCCGGTTCATCGCGGGAGCGTGATCAAGGCGCTGACTCGGGGCGAGATGGCGTTCGGCGCCGGCCGTACCTGCCGCGACCTGCTGGTGCTGCACGTAGGCGAGCAGGTGGACACAGGCTTGGTGCTGGATGGTGCGCGGCGCAGCGCACCATCGGGCGGCGCCGGACACATCAGCGTTGATCGCACGGCACCCTGGCGCTGCTCCTGCGGTATGCCGGGGTGCCTGCAGGCGGCGCTACGGCTCGCGGCCGAGGGCAAGATCCCGCCGCCGTCGGCGCTGCCAACGGACCTGCCACCGGCGCCGAGCATCGCCTGCGCCTGGCTCGCCCTCGGAGCCATCCACCTCGTCAACATCCTTAATCCAGGCGTCCTGGTGCTGTCGGGCGCGTTGTTCGACGCGACGCCGGGGGCGCGGGGCTGGGTCGCTGCGGTCGTCAACGCGGTCGCTCTCGCGCCGGCGCGCGCTGGGCTGAGCAGCATCGCCGCTCCGCAGGGCGGCAGAGGCACGGCCATGCTTACCGGCGCTGCTGCCCTGGTTCCGCTGATCGCGGCCGACGCCGGTGAGCTGCCAACCATCATGTCCGAACGATGAGGATCATCCATGTCCAAGATGATGCGGTTCATCGAGGAGCAGCCCACGGCGCTGCGCCGCCTGCTGGAAGCGCCGCCGCAGCTCGACGCTTTCGCCGCCGCCTTCGCCCAGCGCGCAGTGCGCAAGGTGTGGATCCTCGGGTCCGGCACCTCACTCTACGCCGCCATGATCGCTGCCGAGTGCTGGGAAGCGTGCCTCGGAGTCGATGCGGAGGCGATCAGCTCGCTCGAGTTCGGCAACAGCGGCGCCGTTCGCGCGCTCGGTCACGACACGCTCGTGGTCGGTATCTCGCAGAGTGGCGCCACCTTCATCCTGATCGAGGCGATCCGCATCGCCCGGGCCCGTGGCGCGCTGACCATCGGCATCACGGCTGAGCCCGGCGCGCTGCTGGGTGAGGCAGCGGAGTTCATCACGCCGACGCTGACCGGCCCAGAGGACGCGATGGGCAAGACGAAGGGCTTCACGACGACCACTTTCAGCGCTTGCATGGTGGCGCTGCTCCTCGCTGGCAGGGACCCGGTATCGGAGCTCGCCGACCTGCCCGACGCCGTGGCGAGTACCATCGACCGGTCGAGAGTCGGGGCAGGGCACTGGGCAGAACGTCTCACCTCCTGCCAGTCGCTCTTCGCTGTCGGATCGGGGGGGCTCGTTCCCGCCGCGTGGGAAGGCGGGCTCAAGGTGCTGGAGGTCGCCAAGCAGGTCGTCGTCACCAAGGAGTTGGAGGAGATGTTGCACGGGCCGTTCAACGCCGTCGGCCCGGACACCGGCTTCATGCTGCTGGCGGGAGAGATCGATCGACCTGACCGGCTCGGCGCGTTCGTGAACGGGGTGCGAGCGCTGGACCGCCCGCTGCTGACCATAGTCACGGCCGGGTTAGGTGACATCGCCGAGGGCTTCGAGCCTGAT
>JAVHMZ010045355.1:0-12129 GCA_034782995.1 Amazona versicolor | reverse complement strand
ACCGCGCTGATCGCCAAGATTTGACCGATGATTCCACTGAGTGCGCCCACCAATAAGAGATCGATTATCCAGGCCAGGAAACGCGAAACGCCACCCGCCAGCGGAAAGCTCAATTCAGCGCCCTCCGGAATGGCAACGATCAGGAAGCGGCTCCGTCTGTTCATGTCCGCCCCGCTCTGGTTAGCCAGCCAGTGAGGAGCAGCAGTTCAGCAACACCAAAGGCTATTTTGACGGTATAGGAGATCACCGGCTGATGATACTGCGAAAGAAACGCCTCGACAATACCGGCCCAAATCAACAGGACCGCGATTCCGCCGGCGAGAGTTAAGAGATCTGTGCTGATGGCGCGCAATCGGTCGCGCCGCGGGGTCGCGTTACCCCATCCAATAAGTGCACCGCCGAGCAGCAAACCGGCCTGTCCTGCAATAAGGATGGCGGGGATTTCGATGACTCCGTGAGGAAGCAGCCAACCAAATAGAAACCACGCGTATCCACTAGCGAGATAGTCGGCGGCGACCGCACCGAGCGTGACTCCGTTATAGAACAGCATCACCACAGAGCCGATGCCCCAAGTTGTTCCGAGCGCCAAGGTGAAGAAAGAAACCTGAATATTGTGGGTGATCAGCTCGGCTGCAAAAGTGCTCTTCATCGGGCCGATGCGGTCGGATTTCGATTTCTCTTCGCGATGAACACGCTGCGCTGGAGACTCCATGAGTTCCGAGAACGGCATCAACACCGGTTTCGCATTGTGGTCCCAAACCATTGCTCCACCGCCGAATAGCAATCCGGCCAACGTGATGGCGCAGGAGAGCGCAAATTTACCGAGATGTCTGCGGAAGGTGGAGGGAAACGTGACGAAGAGGAACGTGATAATCGAGAACTGCGCTCGACGGGGTTGTCGATACGCTTGAGCGTAGGCACGCCGCACCAGTGATTCCAAATGTGCCCGCATTTCCGGCCTGCCTGCGAGTTCACCCAAGCGGACGAGATCGGAGGCTGCGCGCTGATACAGGAAATAAAACCGGACTGCGCCTTCGGTATCCAGCTTGTGAAAAGGATCGTCATCAAACCTCCTGAGCTCACTTTCCAGTTCCTCCCAAAGCGACTTTTCGGTCGCCAGGAAACGCTCGAGTTGAACAATCACAACACTTGCCTCTGGCGCATCTGCCGGTAACGGTTGGTTAGGTCTTCGTAGATGGTCTCCCTATCGCACAAGACAAGCTGTACGCCGAGCATCTCCAGGCGTTTACCGGTTTCGTTCAGCTTCTTCCAGCTCAGATGCCCGGCTAATGCACTATAGATGTCGCTCGTTGAATCCGGCCGGAATCCTTCGAAGACCGGAGCGACACCCGGCTTGCGTAGGACGCCGATCACCAACGCGTGGCGCGAGGCCAGCAAACGCACGTTCGACGAAAGCATCTCGGCGGCATAAGGATCTTCCAGTTTGGTGAGGATAAACAAAAGCGAACGCCGGCGCACGTTCGTTTGAACGAAGCGTGTCATCTCACCAAAGTCGGCGCTGACGGGCTGCGCTTGCAAGGCATACAGCGCGTTGCGGCAGCGGCCCAGGTGTTTACGGCCGGCTCGCGCCCGTTCGAACGAGTGAACGCGGTCGCTGAATGACAGCACGCCGAACTGATCACCGAATTGTTCAGCCGCCAGCCCCAGTACGAGTGCCGCTTCGACGAAGTAGTCCAGTGCGCATCCAGCGGCAGACTGCCGGGAACAGTCGATCAGGACGTAAGAGGGCTGGGCGCGCTCGATTTGGAAGACCTTGGTCATGGGCCGGGCACGTTTGGCGCTCGCCTTCCAATAGATCTGATCGTAAGTATCGCCGGGGATGTACTCGCGCAGCTTTTCAAATTCGCGGCCCTGACCAAGCTGCCGATAGGCTTTCAGCCCGCTTAGATGACGCCGCAGCAGCTTCAATGCGGTCTTGTTAGCCGAGAGGTTGGGGTAAACGCGAATCAGCAGAGAGATTGTCACGTTGCTTTGTACTAACCACAGTCCCCACGGGGACGCCGCTTCGATGAAGCAAATGCTCAGCGGCCAGTCACCTCGTTCGAGTCCTTGCAGCTTTGCCGTCCACAATGCCTCCCCGTTCGCCGCGATCGACGCCGCCGGCATAGATTTCTCGCTCGCTTCCACTCCGGCCGGAAACTCCGGGGCGACGCGAACCTTCACATTTCGACCGGTCTGATTGACCACTCGGAACGCGACATCAGCGGCTCGACCTCGAATGACGATGATTAGATTTTCGGTCAGAACCGCCAATTGCTCGACTGCCCGCGCGCCTTGGATTCCGTCCCATATCGCTATCGAGAACAGAAGTGCGAGAGCGAACCAACACCAGGAGATTCCTCCTAGCCCCAGGATGGTCACAGTGCAGAGAGGCACACCCGCAATTGCCCAAGTGATGAGCAGAGTGCGCGACGGGACCATCATTTTGGGACGGGCCTTTCGCGCATGATCTGATTAATTACTTCCGAGGTCGAGATGCCTTCCACTTCGGCTTCGGGCCGCAAAACTAGCCGGTGTTCGAGCACCGGCAGCGCCATAGTGCGTATGTCGTCAGGCGTCACGAAATCACGACCTTCATACAGAGCGAAGGCGCGCGAGGCAAGCGTAGCGGCTTGAGTTGCACGCGGGCCGGCGCCCAGCAGCACGCTCTCGTGATTCCGGGTAGCGCGAACGGCGTCTAGCAGATAATCAAGCAGTTCGGGACGAAACGCTATGTTCGCGAGCGCTCGCCGCAGCGCCGCAAACTCTTCGAGCGGCATAACTGGGGTGACATCTTTGGCGAGTGACTGTTCGGGTTCGGTCCCTTCCAGCATGCGCCTAGCGAGGATAAGCTCCTCCTCGCGCTCCGGCCAGGACATGCCAATACGCAGCATGAAACGATCTTTCTGTGCCTCTGGTAAGGCGTAAGTTCCTTCGAATTCGCTCGGATTCTGGGTCGCAAACACCGTGAAGTGTGGCGACAGGCGATGAGTCTCGCGATCGATCGATACGGTGCGCTCCTGCATAGCCTCGAGCAATGCGGATTGCGTCTTGGCTGGTGCCCGATTCACCTCATCGGCGAGAAGAAAGGTTGTGAAAACCGGTCCGTGAACAAGAACGAATTCGTTCCGCTGCAGGTTAAAAATGTTAGTGCCGGTAATATCGGCCGGCATGAGATCCGGAGTGAACTGGATGCGCGCGAAAGAGCTCGAGAAAATTTGCGCGAGCGTTCGTACGAGCAGCGTCTTGCCTAAGCCGGGTACCCCTTCGATCAGGGCATGCTGCCCTGTCAGCAGGACGATCAGAGCATCACGGATCGCGGCCTCCTGCCCGATGATCACTTTCGTTATCTCGCCACGAAGACGCGCCAACGCCGCTCCAAGCCGTTCTAAGTCTTCCGTCATATGGAGGTAGATTTCTGTTTTGTTCGGAGTGCTTTCTGCAGATCGATAAAATCTTGAAGCGTGTCGCGCCCGAATGAAGCACTTTGTAAAATCTCGCGCCGCTGCGGGCTGCGCTCGATCTGCAGACGGACCCGTACACATTCGGCGATCAGTTTTTCTTTCGGCAGGCTGCGTTCGAGGAGACGGCTAAAGCCATCGAGCGGGTCAGCCACGTTTGTGAGCGACTTCTCGGCCCGGCGCGACGGAAACGCACTCGAAGCACGCCACACGAATAGCACACAGAAGATGAGCAGTCCGAGCAGGAAACCTTGTAGCTGATAGTGTCGCGCGAGTCCCAGGACAGAACCGGTTTCGGTAATGCCCAGATGAGTCTCATCGAATACTACCGTGCGAGCACTCCCTAGCAACTCGACCAGCCGGGACGTCTCGCGTCTCCTTGCCACCTCGCGATTGGTGAACAAATCAGACATTGAGGAAAGAACGATGCTGCCTTTACCGACGTGCAGTTCGATGATCTCCGGTTTTGCAACCAAACGCTTCCAATTAGAGGTGGGCTGGAGTAGAAAGTCGTCCTTTCGCCAAACGGGATCAAGTCCGCGCTTCTTGAGAGCCTCTAAATTGCCAGCAGCGCGAAGAAACTTTGGCGTGTTCTGCGGATCGAGCGCAACCAGTACGCGATTGCCAGTCTGAGCGATGGACTCGCAGGAGGTTAGCAGACGATCGAGTTCGCCCGCCCGATTCTGTAGGTCGACACCCAGGACCAGAACCGCCGAGTTTTGTACCTCAAGCAGGGAAAAGGGGCGGAAGTTTTGAAGAGTCGACAAGCCAGGATCACGGAGCAGACTTTCGTACCAGACCGACGTACCTTTGGCGTCGGCGCGCAGTGAAGAATACGGTGGGTAAAGAAGATGTTGACTGCGAGGTCTGATTAGAATGAACCACACTCCAAATGGCAGGCCGAAGCAGACGGCGAGAAGGGACACGCGCTTCGCCCAATCACGCACGGGTCAGCTCCCGCAAACCGCCGAGATCACGGCGAAAATCCTCGACCAGCTCGGCCGACGCTTCATGCAGACCGTACCAAGTGCTTTCATAGCGCAAGCCGTTGCGCGCGAACATCTCCGAGAGGTTTTGAGATCGTCCGCGGCGCTGCAGCTCCGCACGATAGTCGGCTGTGGTTTTATAGGCGGTTATTGTCAACAGACCCAGGTCGGCGAGTACCGCAAGTTCGGCCAAGTGGAGAGCGCGAACGGCAAAGCGAGCATTTCCTTTCGCCCAAAGATCGTTCGCTATACGTAGCCACTCGTCTTCCGGCAGAGCGGTGGCCAGCACCTGGTCGTCTTCTATCGTTACTGGTGCCGTTGCGATCGGCTCCTGTGGGGTCGTGCTTCCCGAGACCCTTTTCCTGCTTACTAACAGATAGGCCGCAACGCAAAGGGCGGCTCCGCCCAAAAGCGCTAAAAGCCAGACAGAAACCCGAGCGGCTCCCGGCTTTCCGGAAGATGGCTTATCTCGATCGCGGGATAAAACCCGCTCAAGCCAGCGTGCGAGCGAGCTCAGCGCGCCATCGATAGTACTCCCGATACGATCGAACGACCTTCGGAGGGAGCGCAAGACTCCGTTCGTCTCCTTCGGATGCCTCGACGGAGATCCTTCGTGTACCCACCCGTATTTTTCCTGCCTCAGCGTCTGCTCGATGCGTCGATTCAGTTCTGTCACGCTCTTTGCAGACTGTTGTGCCTTCGATTCCGGACGGAAGAACAGCAGCAGAAAGAAGGCAACCAAAAGATAACGATCAATCATGCTGCCTCCTTCTTCAGAGTCTCCAGCTCGAGTAGAAGATCGCGCCCGTTGGCTTGCGACTCGCCGTAGAAGATCTCGAGGTTGAAATAAGCGAGAAGCAAGGCTTCGCACAACAGCAGCGTGAGACCCACAGCCGCGCCAACTGTGGTCCAGTTCAGTAGTGCGCTACGATTGCGCGTAAAAATCGTTTCCAAGCCCGAAAACATTTTGAAGAGTTCCGGGAAGGCAACAGCTGACAAAAGAAGATTAAGGAAGGTCGCGAAGGCTACTGGAATGAGGATGAACGTTAATACCCAACTCCGGCGATAGGCAGCAGAAGCGCGCTGCGCTGCCATTGGGATCAGTGTACGAAGATGAACCTCCCGCTGGCCAAGAGCGAAGCGGAAGAAGGCGAGCAGCCAGGGAAAGCCCACAACAGAGAGAACACCCAATGGCATCAGTGCCAGCTCTGCTGTCTCGAGGACGAGGTGATTGGCGATTGCTCGCCAATTTGTTCGAGAAGCGGCCTCCTGCAGGATGTCGAACTTCAATCGCCGGGCAAACTCACTGCGACCGATCCCGAAACATAGATACAGGACGGCCAACAGAGTGAGTGCCTTGCCGTCGATAAGGTACGGCCTGCGAAGCCGCAGATCCTGCAGCTCCGTCAGAACGCAAAGCAGCAGTGGGACGGCAGGCACAGCGTAGATCAACCACGTTCCGGCCGAGGTCTGACGCAGCCGGTGAAATGCTTCATCGAGTGCTTCGAGGCACGTCCTGTTACTGTGCAAGTTCATTGCGGATGCATGAACTGCGACAATACGCCTTCAACCAGAGCAAATAAGAGCCAAGTGACAGAGAGTGCTGTCAGCAGTAATAAGCCAGTCCAGATTCTACTCGGACGGCGGCCGCTTTGCTCAGCAACCCGCTCCTTCCGCACACAGACGGCGCAAAGCAATTTGCCTCCATGCTCGGTGATGCACTCGCGGCAATAGAAAAATTGGCACGCGGGACAGCGCCCGGCTGCCGACCGTTCCGCATGGTTCCGGCAACGCTGTTGCGAGAGGTTGGAGATCAGACTCCTCCCGACTGTGTTAAAGATTTCGTGATCGACTTGTCGACCCGATGGCGCATCCATAAGACAACGGCAGAAACAACTATTACCAGATCACCGGTGATGTTCACAAAGGTCGTTCCTCTTGCAATCGCGCTCAGGCTGCCGCGCCATGCCGGCGGCAAGCCGTTGCTGATGTTAGAAAGCAAATACCCCAGATAAGTGCATCCGCCCATGCAGATCACGCCCGCTAGCGCGATGTTACGCAACCAGTAGAAATGACGCGCGTTGCGAAGAAGAACTATGGCTGTGACGAGCCCAATTGCACCGACTGACACGTTTGTCATGCCAACCCAATTAGGGATAGACGAGTGGCGCGACTGACCAATCGTGAAAAGAGCGTCAAGGAGAGTGCACAGCAGCGCTAGCAGAGCAGCCCACACACCTCGAACTTGAGCTGAAGTAGGATTTGGTCTTTGCGCCTGGAGCACGTTGCCCCAAGGCATTCGTGGAGCGGCCTCGGTCTCGATTAAAGCTGATTGTTCCCACCCATCGTGCAGCGCTCCCTGAGCATCGGTGACGCGTGCGGCGATTAAGGCAATCGCTTTCCGAGTGCCGCCGACCCTGCGCATACCGGAGAGTTCTTCTGTCCCCACGGCGGTGACTACATAACAGAAGCAGCATTGAAACAACGATTGGTAAACTACGAAACCAATCAAGCTGAGGATCGAAACTACACAGAGAGCCGCAGAGCCAAACCAATTGCTCGCGCTGAAACTAAGCGCCAGCAAAACAAATACCAGTGCGAATGGATAAATCCAGACGGGGCAGCACAGCCGTTCTCCCTGGCGGAACAGCAATGCCTGGATATCGTGATAATAGTAGCGTTTGTACTCTTCGGAGTAGCGCGTGCTCTGAACAGACAATAAGTGATCGTTAGCTAGCCATACACTTCCACCACCCGAGAGTCCGCGCCAGCGCGCTGGTGTCCTTTGGTATTCGCTGGAGTTCGCCACGGTCACGTCTTTCCCGGAGCAGTCACCGCGCGAAAAATCGTGTACGCCATTAGAGCCCACAGACCTAATTCCGCGACACCCAGACAAATGGCCACTATAAAACGCGCTTTCGTGCGCGGCAGGATACTACCGGGACGTTTCCAGTATCGGAGCGCGATGAAAATCGCAGCCGGCGCAGTAAAGATAAGGAAGTAGATTCCGATCACGACTGCTATCGGAATAATGGTTATCGCAAGCGCGACCGAGTCCCACAAGACGCGGTGCGAGACGAACTCCTGAGCATCTTTGGCTTCTGTGCCGGCCGTAAAGCAGGCCGCGCACCAGACCTCACCGCGCATCTCGAGCGAACACAACGCGCACAAAAACCTGCCGCATTGCGAACACGATGATTCGGCTCGCTTCGTCGCGTGGTGAAAGCAAGTTGCGGATCCTTCGGTGACTTCTAATTGATCTCGCTGCAAAGCTGCCGGTCTGGCGAACAGAGCCGGGAACACTTGGAGTTCCCAGGAGGCGCTACACGCGGGACAAGTTGCATATCCGCTAGTGACAGCCCGAGGCGGAAGCAGCGCCCAGCATTTCTGGCATGAGAGGCGAGTCATGCGAGAGGGAAACTGTCACCGATGTGTTGCCAACATAGTTTGAACGGATGTCTGGCGAACCACCCGTGTACCGCATATATGGTCGTGAAGGGCGCGCTTTTCCGAATCAAATGCCGCAATGATATACCCGATGAGAAGCGTGAGATTGTCGAGATAGTAACAGAAAAAGCGGCCGATCGCGCGTCCCCAGGATATAGGACCGCCATAGGATGTTACAACCCTTAGATGGAGCACTATTTTGCCGGGCGTAGCGCCGTTGCGAACCAGAAAGTAAGCTTCATAGATCAGGTTAAGACCAATATTGACGACGCCGAGGACTGCAGTGAGTAGAAGGCCTGTTGTCCGAAAACCTCGAGAAGCATGGATTCTCTGACCGCCAAGCAGCAGAATCAGCACACTGTTAGCGGCCAGCAAGGCTACACCCACGATCAGACCGTCGATAATCCGCGCTAAAAATCGAATCCAAAACCCGCCGTATTCGACACCCATTAGAGGAGCGGGTTGTAACGTGCCGTCCTGACGCAGACGCTGAGCGAAGGCAGGTTTGCACTCCAGGCAGACGCGGCGGTCCTGAAATGCGAAGAGATCCTCCTCAGGCGTTGGTTTGCCGCATTCGGTACAGAATCTCGCTCCGGTGGTAGCCATATGTTGGATTGTCTCTCACTGTAAGCATGGCGGCACAAAGAATCTTGCGTGCAGCGTGCTTACGCAGGAACCTAACAGCAGATCCGTTCGAGCCGTGCTTCAGCGTCTCCGCAACTCGCTTAAACACTGCCATTTCTTTCGAATAACTAGATAGGAGTAGGCGACAACTCCCCGGAGTGATAGTTCGGGAACTCCACACGGCGGTTATCGTCGGCTCCACTTTAACAGGTAGCAGTAAAACCCCTTATCTCGTGATTCGCATTCTGCGGAATTCCCGCAGAGTTGTCCTATGCAGAAAAGCAATCACATTCTTTATCTTTCGCTGTTGTTTGTCGCGGCTCTCCCGGGCAGGGCACAGCAAAACGTCTACGGATGTCCGGTGCAACCGCGGGACTCTGTCTTTTATTCGAGGGTTGATTCACTGCCCTTGCTTCCGCAGAGTTCGACATACATAACAACCATGGGCAGTGCGAGCCTGACATGGGGTTCAAACTTAGCGGCGACAGCGACGAAATCTACCTCGCCGAGCTTTAATGCACAATTCAATTACACGCCAGGTTACAACGGAACGTGGCGTAATCCGCCGTTCTCTGTGATAGATCGCCAGGGAGGCAGCCTCGGTGGAGATTATCCGGCCGATCACCATACGATCATGGTCGACTCAGATACTTGCACAGTCTGGGAGACCTATCACACATACGTCAACCCCGCAGACGGCACGCTTCAAACCAAAACCTGCGGTGGAAGGCCATGCAATGTACAGAGTGGCTTCAAGTACGACGGTTCGAGCTACGCGCTGCCGGCGCAAGGTACAACCGATGCCGCAGGTTTGCCCCTGCTGCCGTTGTTATGGCGCGGACATGAAATTCTGGATGGACAGCTTAACCATCCCGTGCGCTTCACGATGGGCAAATACATGATCCAGGCCGGTAATCCGACGTGGCCGGCAAAAGGTCCGACTGGATCCGGCGGAGCGAGTGCGCCACCTTATGGCACGCGCTTTCGGCTAATGGCCTCCGCGACCATCGATCTCACCGGCTTAACGCCTCAACAGCAAGTCTATGCGCAGACTCTGATCACAGCCTTACAACGTTATGGGATGGTCCTGGCCGACATCGGAGGAACTTTCAATGCCTCAGTAGACAATGAGGCGGGTAGCGATCCGGACGTAGTGGCCGCTCTCAACAAAGTTGGATCGCAGATCCGGCCGGCGCAGATGGAAGCTGTAGATTTAAGTTCTCTTAAACCGACTCCGCTCAGCTATCAGGCCGCCAATGCCGATACTGCAGGGCCATCCATCTTAGTGGGCACGCCCTACCGAACTTATTTGAACGTCCAGTCGGGCACGAAGTTTCAGTTACAGAGTTGGGTGAATGGTCCCACGACGGAAAAGGGTGTTAGCTGGCAAATCACCTCCGGCAGTATCGGAACGGTCACTCCGGACGGTTTCTACACTACACCCACATCCGTGACCGGCGTCGTGTCCGGCGTGCTGAAAGTGACGGCCTTGGCCGACCCAACTGCGTACTCGACAGTGTATGTCCGTGTCATTCCTTCGGGTCCGATACGCATCGCGGCGGGTTTGAAGCGTGGCACCATCACCGACGGGTTTGGGCAGACATGGCTTCCGAATCTCTTCTTCCGCGGTGGAGACACCATCTATCGCGCGGGAGATTACCCGAACTGGTCACTGCCCAGCGACCCCGTGCAGGCGGCACAGATAGCAATTTACCAGAGCACCGCTTACACCTACGGTAACGATCAAGTAGCGCGTATCGTAGTCCCTAACGGCACTTACAGCGTCCGCCTGATGTTTGGTCAGCCGTACTACGGCCGTTCGCCCAGCACCTGCTCACCGTTTCCGGCGGCCTGGCACAATAACGTGAGCATCGAATTGCAGCAGGAAGTTGTAGTCCCGAACTATGATTTCGGAGCCGGCATCGATCATGCTTGCGGTGTGCCGGTAGATCTTAACCTAACCACGACAGTGACTAACAACGTGATCCAAGTAGCCCTGCGAACCACGGTTCCTGATGGATCGCCGACGGGAACGAGCCCGGCGTTCAATGGCGTCGAGATCATCCGCACAAAGTAGTCGATCCGAACGACCTTACTAAAGCGGAAGCGTAGCGGTCTTGTAGCGGAGAAGCCAAGGTGGCTGGATTTGTCCAGGCCTTGGCTCTCAGACTTTGAGAGCGCCTTTTCAATCGACAAACACTCACGCTAGCTGCCCGTCGCCAAATCGGTGGTGCGCTAAGTAGCACTAAGAGCTTGTTGAAAAATCAGATTGGGATGAGCGAGCTTTGTCTCTGAGGAATAAAAGTTAGCGACAGAGGAGAGTAAGCTGAGCCGGTGCGGAGCTGTTTGCGGACGGCTTGGTGTTGAAAGGGCCATTCGCCATATTTCGGTTAGGCGTCTGCTGTGCTTAACTTCGGCAGTCGCCAGAGATTGAACGCAGCGGCGGTCATCAGAAACTGCCATCCTACTTTCGCCAATCCGCGGAGCTTGGTTTTGCGCAGGCCGCCGGTTTGCTTCATCCATCCGAAAGCTTTCTCAATCAAGGGCCGTTTCCGCTGACTGATTTGATAGGCTTCGTGTCGGGTCGTGCGGCGATCAATCGCGCTTCCGCCGGAACGCTTTACGTTCTGTGCCACATGCGGTCGAATGTCCATGGCGCGGACCGTTTCCACAAAGTCTCGTGTGTCATAGGCTTTATCCGAACCGATGCTCATAGGAGCACACCTGTGTTGCCGCCGCCTCTTCCGCCAGTGGCGGTGTAGCATCAGCAAGGCCGCGTCCCGTTCGGCTGTTCCGTCGGCCTGCGTCAGCAGGGCATCCACCAAAAGTCCGTTGCGGTTTTCCATCAGCACGTGACCCAGGTAGCCGAGCCGGGCTTCCTGCCCATGGCCTTTACGATAGAGCCTTGCTTCCGGATCGGTTTTCGACTCATGCGTTTCGTTGCTGCGTTTCTGACCTCGGAACTCAGCCGAGTCTCCGTTGCCGCCGTCCTTCTTTTGGAAACTCTTCTGACTGGCCCATGCTTCGATGAGTGTGCCGTCTACTGTGAAGTGCTCGTCCGACAAATGCGTCTTGGCTTGCGCCAGCACACGCCCGAAGAACTCACGCGCTACTTCCTGGTTCAGTAAACGCTCGCGGTTTTTACTGAATACGGCATGGTTCCATACCGGTTCGTCTATCTCCAAGCCAACGAACCAGCGGAACAGCAAGTTGTACTGGAGTTGCTCCATCAACAAGCGTTCGCTCCGGACCGAGTAGAAAATCTGAAGTAACACTGCTCGTAATAGCCGTTCCGGCGGAACTGAAGGCCGCCCCACCTTGGCATACATCCCATCGAACTCTTTCGCCATTGTCCGAACAATCTCGTCCACCAACTTGCGAATCATCCGCAACGGGTGTTCCGGCGGAACTCTTTCCTCAAGCGAAACGTAGCTGAACATCCCGGACTGTTGTCGATCCTCACCGCGCATACAACAATCATGCCCTCAAATGTTTATGCTGAATAGCCCTCAACCTGCGTTTTTCAACAAGTTCCTAGGGAGACTTGGCGAACCCGAAGATGTGGCCAACGCTGTCGTTTTTCTGGCGTCGGATTTAGCATCTTGGGTGAC
>JAVHMZ010045246.1:0-12142 GCA_034782995.1 Amazona versicolor | reverse complement strand
AAGCCTTCCCGTTGCGAGTAGCTGGCCACCTTGAGTTGTCGAAAACAATCCAGGCCCTTGTCGGTGCTGACCCAAAAATCTCCCTCCCGGTCTTCCAAAAAACTTTCCACCCGGTCGCTGGTCAAACCATCCGCGAAGCCGAAGTGCTCCACTGCACCGTTTCGGAGCCGGTACAGGCCGTGTTCGACCGTGCCGATCCAAAGGGCGCCGAGGCGGTCCTGGTACAGTGTCGTGACCGCGAGAGCACTGCTGTCCCAACCCGGCCAACGCACAGGCTGCCAGACGCCGCTTACTAGCCGCTGCAGTCCCCGCCCCGGGCCGGGCTGGTCCATCCCGACCCAGGCAGAACCGTCCGGCGCGACTACAATACCCCGAATATTAAGTCCGGGCGTCTCGGATTTGGGATCGCCGGGAGCTCGGTACACGGTAGCAGCCCCCGAACTCCACCGAACCACCTCCGCTCTGTTAAGACCGCCGATCCACAAGTTCCCCCCAGCATCGGAGGTAAGCACGCCTCCATCGAGTAAGGGAATTCCGGCTTCCGTGCCATAGCACCGCACCGGTTCGGCATCGACCCGGCAGAGTGGTATCCGCCGCTGAGTTCCAGCGTCTCGCGTTTGGGTAGTCCAAATAGAGCCGTCGCTTTTCTCCACTATGTTGACTATGTGAGGGTTCAAGGCAAGCTGGATGCGGGCAAGACGCCCATTCTTCCACCGCAACACCTGACCATTGGCGGCACCGATCCAAAGGCGAGCCTGACCATCGATCATCAGCCGGTCGCGCTCGAACCGGATGGGACCTTTCGTTACCACTTCCGCTTCGAGCAGGCCCGCGGCGCAAGTTCCATGATGTTTGGAGAAACTGCCAAAGCCACCGCTCTGAACCAGCCCCGCGACGCCCACTGTGGTGCATCCGCCACCTTGCACGTACGCGCCGGCCTTTGTCGTCACGGCGTTATAGGCCTGCATCCAGATTGCGCCCGAACCACACGTCACTGCGGGCTGTGCGGCCTGTTTTCGTTCGCAGCCCTGGGGAACAAATGACTCGTGCATCGTAATGTCATGCATGTGCCGGGTCCAAACGAGCAGCGAATTGGCAGCGTTGGAAGTTCCTTGATAACTGTGCCCGCCGCCCTTCACCACTAACCGCAGGTTATTTTCACGCGCGAAGTTGATCGCCGCGGCGACGTGACTCGCATCCTTCGCCGCAACCGCATACACGCTGGGTTTCGTGTACCACGCGTCCACCCAGCCGAGAGTTTGCGTTAAACCAGGCTGGTCTCCGATGTAATAGGGATTTTTGATGTTTGCAACCAGGCCCTTGCAACCGGCGCCGTCGACTTCTTTGACGCACGTTTCGATTGGGAATTCGACAGGCACTAAGTTTCCGCCGACTTCGTCGTTGAGCCGTTTCCATGCGTTTTCAGACGGCCAGTCCGCGTCGGATGGGAGGCGCCGACGAAAGGTCTTGCCAGCGAAGACGGGATGCCGACTGAGAGGTAGCAATGCGCTCAGACTAGATCGCTTTAAGAAGGTTCTTCGGTCCATCGAGTTGGGTTCCTTGGCATAATCGAAAACGCGCTGGGGAGCAAGAATGATACCCAACGAAGAGGCGGAACCTCCCAGTTTGTATCGCTCTCACAAAAAACTGTCGCCCGTGCGATCCCATGCTACCCTGTCGCCGCTTCTCACCATTTGAATTCATCCAGCCGGACCGTAGTGGCGAGCTGTTCTAAGCGAGAGATGCAGATGCAAGCATCGCTAGGTGAAGATTCGGTCGAAGAAGGCGCGGGTACCTGAGCGCACTTGGGCTAATGTGTCGCGCAGCTTGCGATCTCCTTCGCCTTTCCAGTCTTCTTTCGACCAGCGCTCGACCAGCTCACTTAACACCGCGCGCTGTCCCACGGAGCCTGGAAGCGCGCCTTCGGCATGTCCGGTCGATACGCGCATGCCATGGTCGAGTGAGCGGTAGAAGTTTGCGGCGAAGCGCAGAAAGTTTGCATCTTCGCGATCGAGGTGTCCCATTTTCTCGACCACGTCGATGCGCTCGAGCGTGTTCAATACTTTGAAGAAGATGCCGGCGCCTTTCAGACGAAGGTAAAGCAGGGCAAAATCGATGTCGTAGTACCCTCCGGGTCCGGATTTCAGCGGATTCCGGGCGCCTTGCTCCTTCTCGATTTTGAAGCGCATTTCAGCGAGCTGGCGGCGAGAACGGCCGCTTTGTCCATAGCGCCGCCAATCCACTTCCTGTAGCTCATTGAGGAACGTTGTCGCGTGATCCGTGTTTCCGGCGACGGCCCGGGACTTCAGGTAGGCGATGCCTTCCCACGCTTCCGCTTGATGGGCGAAGTAGTTCTTAAATGAAGATTCGCTCTGAACGAGACTTCCCTCGCGCCCGCTCGGCCGTAAACGGGTATCCACAGTGAAGATCACGCCATCACCTGTGTAGGCGCTGATTACATGGATCATGCGCTCCGCGACTGTGGTCCAGAAAGCGGATTCGCTCGCATCCCGATCGGGGAGCGCGAACACCAAATCCGCGTCCGAAGCCAGATCGAATTCCCGCATTCCCAAACGGCCGAGCGCAATCACGATCATTTGGTCTGCTGGTTCGTAACTGGCAGCGATCGGTGGTGTTGATTTCTTCGCTTCTTCGAGCGCGATTCGGTAGGCGGCTGCTATTACGGAATCCGCCAAATCGGACGTGCGCTTTAAAGTTCGAAAGACATTCACGCGATGGTACACGCTGTCGCTCTGGATCCGCACCATCTGCTCGCGGTAGAAGCGGCGCAACGTGGCAACGTCATGGGGTGCGTGAAACCCGACGCGGCCTTGCTTTTCTCCACAGGCTGCCGTTACTTCGATGATTAATTCCGGATGGCGAATTAGCTGATCGCTGAAATAAGAACTGTGCTCGAAGAAATCGATCAGCGCGCGCGTCAGCTCTTCGTTTCGGTCGAGCTCACTCAGCAAGGAATGCTCGCTGACGATCTTCTCGAGTAAGTGTTCGAGCCGTTCCTGACCCCGGAGAAGTTGGGCTTTACGCAACCGCCTCATGAACCCGGGCGCGCGTTCGTCTAGAAGACGGGCGAGATTGGGCGACGGAAACTCAGCCTGAGCAATGGCGGCTGGCGAGCCGCTCGCGCCATGTGCGGGTGCGGCCGGCAGCGGGAAATACTCAGCCCGCTGTGTGCGAATCACGCGATCATACAATTCCCGCACATCGCCCAAGTGCTCGTCCAGTTCCCGCTCAAGCGATCCCGCCGAGGCCTCCTCCAACGTCGCTTCGGGCATTCTCCGGGCGAGAAGCTCCAGTTGATCTAGGTCTGCGGGAAGCGTGTGCGTTTGGCGGTCCTCCACAAACTGCAACCGGTGCTCCAGATTCCGAAGAAACTGATATGCCGATATGAGCCGCGAGAATTCGCGTCCGGAGAGCAGACCCTTATCGTGCAGCCGGGCGAGGGCCAGCATTGTCCCGCCGTGCCGTACCCATGGTTCACGCCCGCCGTGCAACCGCTGGAGACACTGCACCAGAAACTCGATGTCGCGAATTCCGCCGCTCGCGAGTTTTATATCGAGACCCGATGGGCGCGAGCGCTTCAGCTTCTCGTTGATTCGTTGCCGCGCTTCCGAAACGGATTCCATGGTCTTAAAATCAAGCGTGGTCGAGTAAGTCAGCGGTTCCACAAACTCGAGTAGTTCGCCACCTGGCTCGGAGTCGCCTGCCGCGACGCGCGCTTTGATTAACATTTGCAACTCCCAATCCCGCGCGCGATTGCGGTAGTACTGCTTCGCACCGGCAAGCGAATGGCAGACCTCCCCAAAGCGTCCATCCGGCCGCAATCTCAAATCGATGCGGTAACAAAGTCCATCACTGGTGTAAGTGGAAAGAAGCGCGGTGAGTTCATTCGCGACGCGCTTAAATAGCTCTTTTCGCGTTGACCCTCCGCCCGCTGCGGAGTCTTCTCCCGCATACACAAACATCAGATCGATATCGGAGCTGTAGTTGAGCTCTTGTCCGCCGAGTTTGCCAAGCGCCAGAACGGAGAATTGCCCAGGCGATAAAAAAGCCATGCGGCTCTGCATTTCGGCACGGATGTGCTGAAGGGATACGTTCAAAATTGCGTCCGCCAGATTGGACAGCTCTTCGGTGATATCCGATAAGGAACCGAGCCGCAGAACGTCACGTAAAAGAATGCGCAGGATTTCCTTGCGGCGGTATCTCGCGAGGCAGTGCGCCGACAATCCTGTGTTTCCGAGCTCTATGCGCAGCCGATCCTCAAACTCTTCCTCCCGAAGCACCCGGTATAAGCTTTGGTTCCCGACTTGGAGAATCCATTCCGGATATCGAACGATAGCGTCGGAAAGAAAGATGCTGTAACCGAAAACGGTTATCGCGAACCGCAAAGCTGGAAGATCGTTCGCGATTGCCGCAAATCCCGCTGGGTTTTCGGCGCGCATTCGGTCGATGTAGTGGAGCACCTGATCAGGGTCAGGTGACGTTTCGGCAAGAGTGCCAAGCCGTTGCAGCGTCTCATCGGGCAACTCGACCAGATGCGCAATTTCGTCGCGTGCGCGCGCCGGATCACGAAAGGCGAGTTCCTCGAGCAAAAGCGGCATCGGTTTTTCCGGGGACTAAAGTCCCGACGGTTCGCTTCTCGCGCACCGCCAAGCAACAGAGCTTCTGCCCTAATTATAAGTGCTTTCCGTGAATGAAGCCGCGAAAGTGGACAAGCACTCCGGCCCGATCCGGGTGATACTCTACATTGCGCGCATCCGATGCTACGATAACCCCAACGCGGCATGTACAATTCGTTCTTCGGTCTCAAAGAAAATCCGTTCAACTTGAGTCCGGATCCGGCTTTTCTCTATCGCACTCCGCAGCATGAGGAAGCGCTCGCGAACTTAACTTATGGTGTTCAAAGCCGCAAGGGTTTCATCGCGCTCACTGGTGAGGTCGGTACCGGAAAAACGACGATGCTCGAGTGCCTGCGGGATTACTTGGGCGCAAACGACATCGCCTTTGCCTTCATCTTCAACTCCCGGCTGACTCCGGAACAGTTCTTCGAAACGATTGCCTACGACTTCGCGCTACCCTGCACGAAGTACACGAAGACGGAAGTTTTGTTCTCCCTGAACAACATGCTGCTCGATCGCGCGCGTGACGGCAGCACTTCGGTTTTGATAATTGACGAAGCGCACAATCTGGAGTGGGATGTCCTTGAAGAAGTGCGGCTGCTGGGGAACTTGGAAAGTCGACGCGGCAAGCTATTACAGATCGTTCTTGCCGGCCAGCCGGAACTCGATGCGAAACTAGACGCACCGCAATTTCGCCAATTGAAGCAGCGCATCGCTCTACGCTATACGCTGCGTCCATTGACCGAGCAACAAACCGGCAGTTACATCGAGACTCGGTTGGCTTACGCGGGAATGGTGGAACAGAGGATCTTTCCCGCGGAAGCCGTTGCCGAAATACATCGGTTCACGAATGGTATTCCTCGCCTGATCAATCTTATCTGCGACAACGTGCTGCTTACAGCCTTTGCAATGAACAGCCGCGTCGTCACGCCACAGATGGTGGAAGAAGTAGCTATGGATCTCCGGTTGGAGACACCCACACCGGTTTAGGATAGCGTAGACGACCTAGAAACCTCCCGGTGCGGATTGGGCCGTCGTGGGAGCAGCCGAATCAACACTGTAAACGGTCACTTCGACGCGCCGATTCTTCGCGCGCGCAGTTGGACCATGCCCGGAATCGACCGGCTTATCTTTACCGAGTCCAATCTGATGAATCCGGAAAACCGGAATATCGTGTTTTGATACTAAATACTGCGTGACCTTATCGGCACGCCGCCGGCTCAAAGCCTCGTTGTACGCATTGCCGCCGACTTGGTCAGTAAATCCTTCGACGGCGATGAAGTAACGCTTCCACTGATCTTTGTTCTGGGCCAACCTATCCAACTCCGCCCGAGCTTCCGGCGTTAGCGAATACCGATTGAAGCTAAACGCAACCACGACTTCCGACGTAGGCTTATAATCGTCCAGATTTGCGATCGTTCCACGTAACTCGGCAATGGCACGATTGTTCTGGTCTGCTTTTGAGCCTGCCGCATTGGCTGCATTCATTGCGTCGCCCGCACGCGCATCCGCTCCTTTCGCGATTTCGCGAGTCGCATTGATCTGCTGCTCGTGTCGCTCCATTTCCTGGCGAGTCGCTTCGAGGGTCTGACCTTGTTGGTTGGTTTGTGCCGCAACCTGATCCACCTTCTGCGAAATCGGATCGACGGTTCGCCGCACATACTTATGACTCGCGCACCCCAACCCGGATAAGCTGGTGGCGAGAACAAACGCGAAAAATTGCTTGCTCGTTGCCAAAGTTCCTCCTCTCCTCGTGACCAAGTGCACTTACACAGCCACGAGGCATGCTCTTCTCTCTACATTAGCTCCGAAGGATGCGGATTGTCCTGTAACTAAATTAATGAAGGCGACGATAAAAAGTGCTAGTATCCAACCCACTGAACGGACGACGCACCCCGCCCTTCGAGGGATAAGAAGAGCCGGCGTTGTTTTACTAGTGTCAGCAATCACGCCGGCACTAAAATCTTTCGGATAGCGTGAAGCTTCGCATCACCTCCAATCTTAAAGAAGCACATAGCTGGTTGAGCGCGTTAAGGGCGACGTTGCCAAATTTTGCAAAGCGAATCGGACGGCCACCGGTTTGATTCCCGCCGATCTGCTGGCCGCATCCGGAAGTGGGCTCGACCCGCATATCAGTCCGGCCGCGGTCGAAGTGCAGGTGCCGCGCATCGCGGCGGCTCGCAGGATCTCGGTTGCCCAAGTCCGGGACGCAATCATCGCCAACACTGAAAAGCGCACCCTAGGTTTTCTCAGTGAACCGCGTGGACCTACTCCGCGCCAATCTGGATTTGGATTGCCGGTCCGGGCGCCACTGATACCGTTATCGAATCAGAGAGGACCAATTGATCCCCACGCTCACACTGTTTCTCGCCGCCAGCGTTCTTTACGCGCAGGACGCAGCGCCACTCACCGACCGGGAACGCACCCTGCTCGACCGCGTGGCAGCGTTAGAGCAACGCGTCGCCGCGCTGGAAGGCTCAAAACCGGTTCCAGCTCAACCCGGTCCACCGGCTGCCGCGACAACTTCGAGTCTGGCGCCAACCGCAACCACTCCCTCGGCATCGACAGAAAGCGCAAGCGCCCTGCCCGGTATTCTCGCGGGCACAACGCTCAACTTCTACATCGACGGTTATTACGAATACAACTTCAATCGCCCGCTCGGCCGCGTGAATCTCCTTCGCGTTTACGACCCGACGAGTAACAACTTCAGTATTAATCAAGCCGGAATCGTCATCGAACGCGCGCCCGACGTTGCGAATGGCCGCCGCTTCGGACTGCGTCTCGATCTCCAATACGGGCAGGCTACGGAAACATTGCAGGGCAATCCAGTGAACGAGCCACGCCCACAAATTTACCGAAATCTTTTTCAAGCCTATGGAACCTATGTGCTGCCAGTCGGGAATGGAGTTACGGTTGATTTCGGTAAGTGGGCTGGTACGCTCGGAATCGAAGGCAACTACACCAAAGATCAAATCAACTACACTCGCTCTTTCTTTTTCGAAGTCTTGCCTTTTTATCACGATGGCTTTCGCGCTGCTTATAAGTGGAACGACAAGCTGCAAGGGCAGTATTGGTTAGTGAACGGTGCCAATCAATCGGAAGGATTCAACGGTTTCAAGTCCAATGCTTTCCTGCTCGCGATCGCGCCGGCAAAAACGTTCAACTGGAACATCAATTATTTCTTCGGACAACAGGGCCGCGACCTTGTGCCTGATCTCAATCCAGGCATTCCCGAACTCGCCACTCAGCCGGGTCTCTCGACCACTCGCCTTTATCCCACTCCGAACGGCCGCGAGCACATTATTGATACTTACGCCTCGTGGAACGTCACGAATAAACTGATGTTGACGGCCGAGGGAGATTACGTCGTGAACCGGCAGTATTCGAGAGCTGCTCCGGTCCACATTCTTGGCGGTGCAGGATACATCAAATATCAGTTAACGCCTAAGTTTGCAGTAGGCAACCGCTTCGAGTATCTTTCGGATCGAGGTGGTCTGTTCAGCGGCAAAACCCAGGCTGTTAAGGATGGAACTCTTACTGCGCTCTTGCAGCCGGCCGACGGATTTCAACTGCGGTGGGAATACCGGATCGACTTCTCCAACCAGCTCTTTTTCCTTACTCACACGCCAGGAATCCTGAAACGCGATCAGAATACGGCTTTGATGGGAATGACGTGGTGGTTTGGCGCGAAGCAAGGCGCCTGGTGATTCTTGAGATCGTGATCATTCTTCTCGTAGAGCGGTCGAAGGATCAACCCTGGTTGCGCGGTAAGCGGGGAGAGAACTCGCCACCAACGAAACAATGATCCACAAGAGTGTGGCGGCGCTGTATGCCGCGGGGTCGGCCGGGCTTACGCCATAGAGGAAACTCCGTAACAACCCGGTAGCCAACAGCGAAAGCAGCAGACCAATCCCGATACCTACAAGGGTGATCGTCAGTGCATCTCCGGTGACGAGTTGAAGCACATCGCGCCGATCCGCCCCGAGCGCTATGCGAACTCCGAATTCGCGAGTCCGCCGGTTGGCTGCAAACGCAATAACGCCATACAGCCCAACCGACGCAATCAGAAGAGCCAGCGCACCGAAAGCGCCGATCAAAGAAGCTTCCCAGCGTGTCTGCCAAAGAGACTGATCGATCTGCTCAGAAACAGGGCTGATGTTGTAGATCCGCAACCGGCCATCCACAGTTCGAAGCTCCTTTCTCAACACAGGTGCTAATCCAGCCGGATTGTATACGGTCCGCGTCATCAGCGCCACGTACCCGGCGTAATGCTGTTCGAACGGAAAAAATACGAATGGCCGGGCCGAGGCCTCGAGCGCGGCATACTGAGCATCCTTCGCGATACCCACAATCTCCGCAAGCACACCACTTCCCTTTTCACATCCCTCTCCAACGCGAATGCGTTGACCAAGTGCGTCCTGCCCAGGCCAGTAGCGCTGCGCCAGCGTCTCGTTCACAATCACGACTTTGCGCGCGGAAGCACTGTCACTGCCCGCAAACTCACGCCCGCGAATCAAAGGGATACCAAGTGTAGAAAAGTAATCCTGGCCGATAATGTTTGCGCCTGCGGTAATCGATTCCGTAGAGGAGCCCGCCTGATCCGGCAGAACGCACTCGGACATTGTGAGCATGGGTGACGCATAAGACAGCGTGGCATCTTGCACACCGGGCAGTGTGCGCGCGTGACTAACAACGCGGCGAAAGAAAGCCAAACCAGCGGACTCGCTGAACTCGGGCTTCGCAACGTATAATCTGGCGGAAAGCAAGTTTCGCGCGTCGAAGCCGGGATCGATGTGGCTGGCTGTTCGCAAGGCTTGCAGAAAGAGACCTGCCGTAATCAGAAGGGCTAACGAAAGCGCAACTTGAGCCACTACGCTCATGTTCCGCAACGTGAACCTGCGATGGCGCGAGAACATTTCGCTTCCTTTGAGTGCAGGAACCAAATCCGGTCGCGATGACTGCAGGGCCGGAATAAACCCGAATAGGAACGTTGTTGCGATCGAAGCAATCAATACAAATCCGAGTACTCGGCCGTCTGCCGAGAGATTCGCTCCAACCGCGATATCAGATGGAGCGGAGGCGAGTGCCCGTTCGAAGAATCGGTTCGTGCCCTGCGAGGCCGCCACTCCCGCCGCGGCGCCCAACACGCTGAGCAGCAGGCTTTCAATCACCATCTGCCGGAGAATTCTTCTACGGGTGGCGCCGATTGCTAGCCTGATCGAGACTTCGCGGCGCCGCGACACGCCACGCGCCAACAACAGATTCGCAACGTTCGCGCAACTAATGAGCAACACCAAACCCACCACCGCCGAAAGAAGTGTTAAGAGTGGGACGACCATGCGCCTGTAGCCGGGATCCGCAGTACCGCGAGCAGTTTCGACTCGTAGTGCAACCGGTCGCGCTTCCGGCCGCGGAAAACCCCGGAGCCTCTGCGAGTCTACGGTGTTCAATTCGGCTTGCGCCTGCGCCGCGGTTATGCCGGGCCTGAGCCTCCCGAACATCATCACCCGGGTGCCCTCGCGATTTTTTAGAACACGCGCGCCGAATTCGTTGTGTTGAGCGTATCGCGCTAGCGGCACCCACGCTGCCGTGAGAACTGGCGTCGCCATGCCTTGGAAACGCTTCGGCGCTACGGCAACGATAGTGTAGAACTGTGACTCGATCCGCACGGACTTGCCAATCGCATGTAGATCCGCGCCGAAACGGCGCTGCCAGGTTTGGTAACTGATCACGGCCGGAAAGTCGCCTGCGCGCTCGTCCTCGACCGTGAACCACCGTCCGAGCGCCGGCTCCAATCCCAGCACCGTCGCGTAATCATAGGAGACCGCTTCGAGGAGAATCACTTCGCTGCTACCGTCCACATCGAGCGCGCTTTCCGTGGTCGTCTCCGCGGCCAGACCCGAAAACGCATAAACGCGTTGCTGGAAATCCACGAAGCCGGGATAAGAGCATGGACGGTTATTCCCGCGGTAGATTCCGAATACACCCGTGCTGTTTGGTACCGCCAAAGGCCGAAGCATGAACGCATTGAGCAGGCTGAAGATGGACACATTCACGCCAATACCGAGCGCGAGGGTCACAACTGCGACAGAGGTGAACCCGGGGTTCAACTTCAGTTGGCGCAGTCCGTACCGGAGGTCTTGGCCGATTGTTAGCGTGGAGGTCAGAATTTTGGGCATCGTTGTGTGGCGCCGCGAATGTCTATCCTGAATTCGACACCATCGTACCTACGGTTGTTCCTGCCAAGCGATCCTACGAGGATGAAATTGTTCCGCGGGGTCCTCGCTGACTGCAGACTTTATCTAGGGCAGCTTTACTATGGGAGTCTTGCAGGTGGATGGCGCATTTCGATGCGCTGTGGGGTGGAATTGAGATCGATGAATTCAACCTGCTGCGCGTTCAGTAGCAGAGAGGCTGTGAGCACCAGAAAACACCGTTCCGAGAAACACGACCTACGCGAAACCACCGCTCCCTTGCGGTCGCGGCTGATCTAAAAGCTTGCGACCGGTTACTTCGGCGTTTTAAGCGGCCATCGTCAGCGTCACGAAGATCTTCATGAATCGCACTTACATGTAACTACCGAAGCAAGGTGACCGGTGTCGTCGAACGATTTCCCTCACGAACTGCCAAAATACACTGAGATGAGATCGACTGCGTTCCGACGCCCAGACCCGAATGTTCTTCTTGAGCGGGTACAGGCCGAGGAGCTATTCCAAAGCCGCGGAAGGTTGAAGATCTTCCTTGGGTACGCGTCGGGCGTTGGAAAATCCTTCCGCATGATTGATGAAGGCCGGCGCCGCCGCGAGCGGGGCCAGGATGTCGTCGTCGTTGCTATGCAGCGCAACGTCACCGCGGAGATCTCTCGCCTTCTCGAGCATCTCGAAATCATTCCGCTTCGTGAAGTCGACGGGCGCCTTGTCATGGACATGGACACGATTCTCCGCCGTCATCCACACGTCTGTTTAGTGGATGGGCTCGCCCATGACAATCCGCCGGGTTCACCACGCGCGAGCCGGTGGCAAGACGTCGAAAAACTCTTATCCGAAGGCATCTCGGTTATCACGACGGTCAATCTCGGTTACATCGCAGAACTAAGCGCGGAAGTCGCGCGAATTCGAAGTAAGCCCGTCAGTGAAACGGTCCCGATCGTGTTCATTCGCCAAGCCAACGAGATCGTGGTCGTAGACGCTCCGGCAAACTCCCGCATTCTTCAGGACGGCCTTTCCGACATTGATCTACCGGCGCGCCGGAAGCAATTAGCCGAACTTCGCGAGATCGCTCTGGTGCTCGCTGCCGATGTCGTGGATCGTCAGCTTGAAGATTACCTGTCCCGCAACGGCATTCCTCAACCGTGGGGAACGCAAGAGCGCATTATGGTTTGTCTGACTCCGCGCGCGAACGGAGCACGCATGCTCGAAAGCGGCCGCCGCGTTGCCAGCGGATTTCACGGCGAACTGATCGCAGCCTACGTGCAGCAACCCGGCCTCGATCCGGTCAGCCAGCGA
>JAVHMZ010045138.1:0-12143 GCA_034782995.1 Amazona versicolor | reverse complement strand
GTTGGAATAACATCCCGGAGTCGAATTGCTACACATGTCTGCGTTCCCGAGGTACAGACGCGTAGCCGTTGACGGTACAATGAACAACTGATTGGTACCACTTCCCGTTCCTGTTAATCCATCCCCTATAAAGAAAACCTGCCCAATTTGCGGGGCGAGCGCTTTGAAGTCCGTTGGGATCCCTCCCTCCACACTATCGGTTACGTAAAACCGCAACGGCGGAGGTGCGGTCCTGGGTAGGTCATCCTCAAGGAATACGCCAACCAATGCTCCTACAAAGTCGGTGGAATCGTAGCCCGAAAATGGCCCAATAGGGTTGTTGATCTTAAATTCGCCAAACGGCCCACAGAGGCCTGATGTCTCTCCGTCCGGTCCATACTTCGGCGCAGACTCACACGCCCAACTACCAGCTACGCTGTTCAAGCCGATGATTTGGACATACCCGGAAGGAAATGTGAAAAGCGCCGGCGGAATCCCGTCACTACCGTCCTCGTAACCACCAGCTCGATAAATGTCCATGTGGGAGCTAACGACGAAATCAGTCTGTTCTTTCGCGGACAAGACTGTAGACAATGCCAGAATCAGCGTCACCACCGGTAGGGTTGTTGAACAGAACATCTCAACAGCTTAGAGGCTCTTGGGTCGGCTGAGATTCCAAAGTTTTAGCGCCTTTCGCTTAAGGTCGCTTACTCTTTGCCCGCGACACCCCCAATCCACGCGACTCATATGCAGAGATTTCAGGCCTTTATTCGCATGGATTGTGGATCCCAGTCGATAATCTTTCGTTCGAAGTAGCTCTTGTTGCATGCCAAGCTTGGGGCAGCGGCGCGGAAGCCGAACTCCGGACCTTCGTTTAAGACCGCGTTACCGCGCATGGTATCGAAAAAGTTCGTGAAGTGATCTAGGTGCTCGTCATAACCGTCGGGCGCCTGATAGGTTACCGGGTCGCCCGGCGAACTCGTCCGATCGGTAGTTGAATACTTCTCGACGTAGCGTTTCAGAAGTTCGGCTTGCATGGCTTTGGGATAGGTGTCGAGCGCATCCCACCCGCCGATCCCCGGCGCTTTCGAGAGTTTGTGGGGAGCTATGGAAAAGCCGCGGAAACCGGTTTCCATGACGCCTTCGCTTCCTATATACCGTGTTACAGCGTGTTCGCCGTTGCCGCTGGCGAAGTCCACGCGGAGCGTGAGTTGAAAGGCGGCATGCCGCGGCGTTTCGGGATATTCCATGATGGCGGTTAGCACATCCGGAACGTCGCGGCCATCCTTCCAGTAGGCAAGCTCGCCCGAGGCGTAGATTCTTTTGGGACCTAGTGAACCGGTAATAACATGCACACCCGAGATGAGATGGACAAAAAGATCGCCTGCCACGCCGGTGCCGAAGTCTCGATAGTTACGCCACCAGAAGAATTTCTTGTTGTCATAGGGAATCTTCGGGCCATTGGCGATATAGCGGTCCCAATCCACTGTTTGCGGTGAGGCATCGGTGGGCATGGTGTACTCCCAGGCTCCCAGCGCGCTTTGGCGGTCGTAAGAAGCCTCGATGCAATTGAGCTGGCCGATCGCTCCGGCTGCGTATTGCTCCTGCGCCTTCTTGAAAACGACGCTGCTCACCCACTGACTGCCCACTTGCATGATGCCTTTGGTTTCGAGCTGCGCCTTGATGACGCCCAAGCCTTCGTCGATTTCGCGCACTACTGGCTTTTCGCAGTAAACGGCTTTGCCTTTTCTTAAGGCCTCGGTAGCAATGCGGGCGTGCCATTTGTCGCAGGTTGCGATAATAACCGCGTCAATGTCGGAGCGGTCGAGGAGAGCGCGATAGTCTTTTGTGACGGCCAGATTGCTGCCATATTTCTCCTTCGCGGCTTCGAGCCTTCCCGTATAAAGATCGCAGGCGGCCACTAATTCCACACCGGGAACTTTGCGAGCGGTAGCGCAATCTTTGTTGCCCATAATTCCGAGGCCGATACAGGCGAGCCGTATACGATCGTTGGGCGAGACTGGCGCGGCCTTGATCTGGGCAAGCGGGTGGAGTAGCGCCGCGCCCCCCGCACCGGAGATGAAATTCCTTCTTGTCACATTGTCAGACACGGGCGACCCCTTCAACAGGATTGTAATCCCTCATCCCCGGGTCTTTCTCCCATCGCACTTGCCAGTTACCCCGGCGTCTTCACTCAATGCGGCTCTGCGTACTCCAAAAAGCTAGTCTCGTCTCTTACGCGTCGGGTAAGCGCTTGCCTTTTCTTCCGAACCAACCATCCCGCCAGCAGCCAACAAAAAACAGCGCGAGCGCCACCAAAATTATAGTCGCGGGTTCGGGAGTTTGCGAAACCAAATCGGCCTGCACCCTGAACTGTCCGACATTGTCGTTGTAATAAGCCGGATAACTATCAAAGGAGTCGGCAAAACCCAGATACAAGCGCGACGCTGTGCCAGGAACTTGAAAGCTTTGAGTCAGTCCTGAGTCAGTGACTCCGTTTCCGATGAAAAATACTTGGGCAATAGCGGGAGCGAAGTTTAGATCATTGGTATCTAATGAGTCGGGCGTGCCGAAATTGTAACGGAGGCGGTCTGGAGCGGTATTGCCCGGTTCGTTCGCATCGAGAAACACTCCAGCGAGAAACATGTTGGCATTCCTAACAACAATGCCGGAGAGGCCGTTGTCGCTGGTGACGCTGGTGCCATACGCCGGGAGACACGTGCCATCCGGGCCATTAGCCAGCGTGAAATTGCAGCCGACTAGCCCCGTTATCGATGAAAAGGTAATCGTTTGGCCTGAAAGCGCGCTGAAGGAAAAGAATGGCGGAAAAATGCCGGAACCGTCACCGCCCAAATAAGAATGGCCAGCGGAATAAAGATTCGACTGGGCATCGACATCGAGTACGCCGAGGGAGCCTGCGCTCAACCGATGTCCCGCCAACAGCATAAAGCATCCGGCAAAAAGAATCGGGAGCAAACGAACCGAAATCTTCTTGTCAGGACTAAAGGTGTTTTGGAAAGGTCGGGCCATTAATCACTTGTTCTCTCGTGAGGAACAGTGTTTTGTGCCGGGCAAACATCTCCAACAAAGGCGCGGGTTAATGCTCTCTAAGCTCCTCGTAAGACTCAAACGAATGGATCGCGTCTCCCGCGAAACCCGCCTCTGTTCGGAAAGAGTGCCTTACCTCCTGAAGCATCTCTTCAAGCAGGCCGCGAGTCTTTCCAGCAAACGTGGTCTTTTCGGACATGCTTTCGGTCAAGCTGAGGACGCAGTACGCTGGTCCGGTTTCTTGATCCAGCGAAATGAATTTAAGATTCTGCCAATCCGTGCGTGTCTTGCCAAGTTTCTCCAGCGAAGATCGGTGTACGTCAAGGTTCATTGACCAATCGCTAGAGAGTTCTTCGAGCAAGTGACGTAACAATTGCAAAGCAGTTTCGAACGGAGTCTCAAAACGAGCAGGGCCCGACTCGGCTAGTCCAACATACCGGTAATGTCCGTCAGTAAAGCTTCGCAAGGGGTAATCGGCCACATTACTCGAATAGAAGAGTCGTCTGTCTGGCGGCAAGGCTTGCCATTGTGACTCCTTGAGGGACGCAATAAAAGTCACATTGACCGGCTCCGGACGAATGGTTTCCGTGCCCACGAAAATATCTTTGTGGATGCTGCTTGCGTATCCCACCTCTCCATGAGAATGATTGACGATCCCATCCACACCGCTCGCAAAGTTGCGATATGCCATAACGCCCGCATTGTCGACCAGATCAAGCACGTGTTCCATCGCGATTTTGCGTTTGTCATGGAACGTGACGAGGCAGCAGGGTTGGCCAGTTTCGTCATTCGCGTCCCACCAGAACGGGATGTCAACACCAAACTGAAGGCGCCTGGTTTCGCGATGAAGGAGTTGGGCAACTTTCTCGTTCAACTCAAGGTATTCTCGAAGGATTTCCTCGCGGGCGGGCCCATCGAAACCGAGTAATTGGTACGGCTCGTTATCAAGATGAATGCCGTCGAATGACTGATCCTGCTGGCTGGAGGCGTTGAACGCCAAAATTGTCTTCACTAAGGACAACACTCGTTCGTGGTTGCCAGCCGCCGCGAATTCTGGATATCCGTCTAGTGCGTGGATTCGCAGTCCGGCGCCGTGCGCGTTTGCCAAGAAGTTCCGCAGTTCTGCCGGATCGTCCAGTATGCACTCGGAAGAGAGCGAACGGGGATCGATCCTCCGATATGGCACCTGTAGGAACAGATCGGTGACGCGCGCTTGTTTCAGAGTGAGAAGAGCGCGGTGTTGAAGCTGCGTGCTCTTCAATAAATCGGCGGTTTTCCAAAGCCACATGGCACGGCGCCATTCAATGCCGGGGGAATTTGGCGTAGCTCCTGTATAGGGCGATCGTGTTATTCCATCGGATTTCAGAAACACGTCGTCGACAAAGAGAACACCGCTGGAACCGGGAGCAAACTGGATTACCAACACCGCTGCTCTGGCGGTAGGAAGATCGAACCGGCGATACGGCACCACGATCTCTCGCCAATTGTCTTCCGGCTCAGGACGTATGTATGGAGCGGCGGTCCCAGCGGTGCGCGAGTCATCTTTAGCAAGCCACACCGCGTCGGCCATGCGAATCTCTATGTCGTTCGGCTTTACTTCCTCCCGAACCCAAAGCGAAAGATAGGAAAAACGCTCCGCATCGGGAAAGACGCGGGCGGCCGGCGCGGTCTGCTCGTTGAACAGGTGCATCCAAAACCCGCAGGAAACCGCGTCGGTGTTTCGGTAGGTGATCTTCAGCGACTGGCCGTTTGGACCGCGATGAATCAATAAGGACTGCTGCACGGTAATGTCGCAACTTTCCCCTCCGTACGCGTTATAGCCGCCGCCGAGGGAATTAACGGATCCGGCATCGAAATCCGCAATCCTCAGTAGTCCCGTACTCGCCGCCGAGATAGAGGCGACGCAGTTCAAAAATACAGCCGCAAGCGTAGTTCTGTTCACGATCGTGCAAATCCACGCCGCTCCATCTCTCCCCAGGTTTTCTTTCCCCGGAAGCTGTCGAGCAGTCCTTCGAGCCGCCACAAAGCGGTGAGTTGGCGATATCCAAAGCTTTCGACGAAGACTGCGGCCACCAATTTCATAAGGTCGTCGACGGATGGGTACTTACGGGAAGTCATCTCTTCGAGAAGTACCGCGCCAAGCGACAGAGCCATTCCGAACAGCACGGAGACAATAAAAAATTGCCACGCAAGTGATGGGTCTATCAGACCAATCGCAAGTCCAATACCGGTGCACACGTATCCGATGAGCTCGATTACTGGCCCGAAAAGCTCAAAGGCGACAAAGTAGGGTAGCGCAAACCACCCCAAGACTCCCGAACCGCGGCGAAACAAAAGCAACTTGTTTCGGAAAATGCTATCGAGAGCGCCGCGCTGCCAGCGATTGCGTTGCCGACGCAAGATTTTCAAACTCTCAGGCACCTCGGTCCAACAAACCGGCTCAGGAACGAAAACAATTTTGGGCCGTTTCCCTTTGATACACCCCTCGTGGTGAAGCCGGACAACCAATTCCATGTCCTCTCCCACCGTATCGGTCGCGAAACCCCCGGAGGCAACGACCGCATCGCGACGGAACATGCCAAACGCTCCAGAGATGACGAGTAGAGAATTAAAGCAACTGAGCGCCATCCTGCCCCCAAGGAACGCGCGAAGGTACTCCACGACCTGAAGTCTTGCAAGCATTTTTCGGGGTGCTCGTACTTCGGTGACCTCTGCGTGTTTGATGCCGCAGCCGTTTACGGCTCGGACGATTCCACCGCTGGCAACTGTCGCAGGATCGTCAAGAAAAGGCCTGATGATACCTATGAGCGCGTCTCTCTCCAGCAAGGAATCAGAATCGACAACCGCGAAAAGAGGAAGCCGCGAGTAGTTTACTCCTGCATTCAGTGAATCTGCTTTCCCGCGATTCTCCTTGTCGATCACCAAAAGCCTAATGGGATCACGGGATTCATAAACAGCCCGGACGCGGCCCGTTTGGAGTGAACCCCAGGGCACTCTGCTGGACTTATAGAGCCGAAATTCTTCGATGAGCAACGCGAGCGTCCGGTCTTTCGAGCCGTCGTTAATAACAATCACTTCATGCAAAGGGTGACGCAAACGAAGCATCGATCTGACGCTCTCCACGATTGCGAGTTCTTCGTTGTATGCGGGAGCAATGACGGAGACACCTGGTACGAGCGGCGACTTGAGCAGAACTTCAACATCGTTCCGGGACAATTTCGCCTCGCCTCTCCGGAGCACGAAGTAGCCCACGACCATTAAGAACGAGTAGATAGCATTGCTTAGAACAACGTAGAGGATCAGGAAATTCTCGACGTACCAAAACGCTGTCTCCCATAACAATCGCGGCATCTTACGAACCGCGCGCCATGGCTATTCGACCGCTTTGTGCTGTTTCCAGTGCTTCAAGCGCGACGCCCGCGCGCGCACTCCCAGCGAGCACCTCCGATTCAAGCAAGGGCCAGCATTCCGGACCTAATTCCGCGATTGCCGAGGCGCACGAATACACGACAGCGCCGTCCGGGTCGAGAAGTCCTTTGGTCAATCCGGGAGTAGCTGAACAGATTTGTAAGCGCCCCAACATGGCCGCGGCGGTGGCGCGAACGGCCGACTCCGGCCGGGCAAGAGCCGAGACAAGCTGCGTTTCCTGCGTCTCCGGATTGCCAGCATAAGGAAGAATGCGCAAAGCCGCCTCAGCAATTTCAGAATCAGGATCACTCAGCATTTCATCTAGCCGCGGAATTTGAATGGAACGGCGCCAAGACAACATGATTTCGAGTCCTGCCAGCAATTCAGGGCGATGTTCGCGAGGGGGAAGGCAATCTGCCGCAGCGATAAACGCGGCATGCTTTTTCAACTCGTCAGCCAGCAAGGCTCTTATCAACAAGGATTGCGTCATTGCATAAGAAAAGATTTCTTTTGCTCCAGCACTTGAATTCCTGGCAAGAGAGCGCGCGGCGGTTAGCCGGACCTGGCCATCTCGATCAGTTAATGCTGCGCGAAGGCAGATCGCCGCCTCCGGCGATCCCGTTTCTGCAAGAGCAGATACGGCATGCCGCCGTTTTGCCGCCGATAAGCTGTTCGCTTGTTTTTCCCAATCGGAAAGGAATCCCAATGCTTCCGCAACAAGAGCTAGTCTCCTCTTTCCTTCGCCTCGAACAAAGAAAAGCGAATCGACCAAACATCGTTCGATTAAGAATCGGTGGTGACGAGATAGTTTGGCGAGAGCTTCCAGGTTCTCGCCGCCGGCAACGTGATCGGATAGCAAATCGCGAACCGTTGACTCAAACCGGACGGCTCTCCTCTGGTGAAGCTGACGCCTAAACTTAGCTAAGAAAAGAACGGTTAACAGCATCGCCAGTGCGCAAACCTGCGCAATAGCGAGCGACAGCGGGAGAGAAAACCACCAGGACCCTTTACCCACACATCCGGATATGAATGGATGAAGAACTACCGCTCCGCTGACATAGGTAACTAGTATCCCGAGGGCGCGAATCGTTATCCCCCACTGGTCAGAGATGGTCATTTTCTTACGACCAGCCGCAAGTTCAAAGACTGTTGATTCGCCCCTGTGGAACGCTGCATCCAGAGACAGTCAACGGCCGCCCGCAAGTGGCGGGTCATCTGGAACTCACTCCCGCCAATGTAGGTATTCGCTACAAAATGGCCAAGCCGATCAAAGGAAAGGTCAGAAAAGCTCTCGGACCCAAGAGCGTACCCGCCAAGCATGCTCAACCGTGGAGTCAGTCCCTGGTGATAGATGATGCGGAAGGCACCGCTGCCGTCTGACGTTCGGTACTGACCTAAATACGAAGTGGTAGACCAGGCGGCCGTAGCACTGAGCCAAGAGGATTTCCCGAAATAGTATTCGAGCGATGGAGCAGCAATCTTTACTTTCGCCTGGTCGAATTTCAGGTACCGGTATTGGCCTCCTAGAATGAGACGGCTCGAAAATCGGCGGCCGAATCCGAGTGAATGATCCTGCGCGGCGAAAACCGCACCGTCCGAACCTAATAGTGATGTGGCCCAAAGCGTCCAACGTGGCGTGAGATTCAGGCTGCCGCCGAACCCCGCACGCGTCGCCCGTTTGCCAAAACGGTTCCACTCTTCGTAACGGACTCCTGCGTTACCACGGCTCAACAGCCAAGAAGCTGCAACAGCGCCGGATTGCCCTTTTGACGCAAAAGAGAAGCGGTCTAAGCTATAGCTCAGGACCATTTCCACTGAATCTGGTTCCACCAGTTCTCCCCGAAGCTGAAGAGCATCCTGATTTCTGGGGTCCACGCGTAAAGCTTCGCTAAGATAACGAGCTGCTGTCCTCGGTTTGCCGTCGTAATAGAAACGCTTCGCCCATGCCAAACTGACTTCCGGGTTGGCAGGTTGAAGGGCCTCGCTGTTACGGAGTATCGCGTCAGCCTCCGGATAGCGATGTTGCCAGAGAAGTACGTACGCTTTTCCTAAGAGTGCTTCAATATTGTCCGGGTTGAGGCGCAGCACGGTATCGAAAACCTCTAAAGCCGCTGCGTAATTGCCCAGCCATCCGTCGAGCCTGCCGATCCAGATGGCGTAATCTATGCGGTCCGGATGTTGAGACGCCAGAGTTTCAAAAATCGTCCGCGCCTCTGTGTAGTGACCCGCAGCAACCGCTAGGTTCGCCCGCCTTTCCTCATCCGCCGAAACGGCGAAAGCGGCCGTTTGGGTCGACCAAAAGAGGACAAAGTAAAGGCAAAACTTCACGCCGCCGCCAAAAGCCGCCTAATTCGGGCAGTCACTTCCATCGGGTTGAAAGGTTTGGTCACGTAATCGTCAGTCCCGAGCCCGAACCCGCGAACTACATCCGTTTCTTGTTCGCAGCCAGTGAGCATGAGCACCTTCATGTCTCGCGTGTCAGGATCGTTTCTTAAGGAAGCAAGGACTTCGAATCCGTCGGTGTGAGGCATATTCACATCCAGGACAACCACGGATGGTTGACATTCCCGTGCCAGGGCCAGAGCGCGTTCGCCGTCTTGGGCAACATGGCAAACAATGTTCTGTCGAGTTAAATTCGCTTTCAAGAGTGCGGTGATGGAAGGATCGTCGTCGGCGAGAAGGACTGACCGCTCCCTTTTTCGGCTAGGCGCTAATCCTCCGGCCGATAGTAAACCCGTGGCGGCCCGCAAAAGTAGTTCGTGCGTGGAGCCGGGCAGGAGCATGAATTGACACCCGGGAAACGCGATTGCGCTCATGTCCGCGGCTATGTCGGTGAACTCTCCCACCAGCACTCTTGGTTTTAAAGACACGCTTTCCGTAGCTTCCTGAACGAGATCGGTGTTTTTCCGGGTCACCAGGATGTCAAAGGTCTGGGAATTGGCCAGCGTGAGCGGCTCGTTTACGATTCGGCAGAGGGCGTCGCAACCTTCGAGCGCCTCCCTTATATCTGCGGCATCGTCTTTGGAGAAGCCAGTCACCGCAATGCGTTTTCCGGCTAAAATGCTCTTCCAAGTTGCTGTTTTGGTCATATTTGGACCCCGAGAGAGGATTTTGTTCTTGAGGGTGAGTGCGGCGTTTTGGACAAAGCTCTCACGCGGGACGCGCCCTGACGAGAGAAGCTAACTGGGATTGAAACGGCGGCTGGTCTCATCCAGATAAACCGCCATTTCGGCAAAGTGCCGCGAAAGCTCAGCGCAATTGTTCTCGGAAGAGGCTCGCTCCATCTTTTCCCCGAGTTGCGTAATCAGAGGAAATCCATAGCTGCTGCCGGACCCTTTTAAGTTATGTGCGATGCGCCCCACGCCAGCAAATTGGTAACGCGCCAACAAATTCTCGCAGTATGAGATTTCCTGCTTACAATTAGCCAAATAGTTCAGCACCAACGCGTCAACTTCGGTGAAAGTTTCGCCGCTTACTGTGGGCTCATCAGAGGCTTCATCCCGACTCCAACGTTCGAGAGCATCCAGGAATTCCGTTTTGTAAATAGGTTTAGGCAGGTGCGCATCACAACCGGATTCCAATGCCCGTGAGATTTCCTGCGGGAGAGTGTTTCCCGTCAGGACCAGGATTGGAACTCTCCTCTTCCCCGCCGCGAGTTCGATTTGCCGGATTCGGCGGGTGGCCGCAAGACCATCCATCACGGGCATCTGTACATCCATGACGATCAAGTCAATACGTTTTTCCTGATAGGCCGCAACCGCACGCTCCCCATCTTCCACAAAAGTCGGCTGAAATTTCGTGTTTTTGCAGTAAATCTGAAGAAGCAATCGGTTGTCTTCCGAATCGTCCGCAATCAATACATTCATAAGCAGTTGGTCTTCTTTCGGCTGGATCAGAAAAAATCTTTAGCCCGTTGACGAATTCCTCGTTGCCGCAGCGCCTGTTTTGAGAGCCGCCGCGCCGCGTGCCCACTACTAAGAGACCGTCTTGCAGATATGACCAGATCTCGAGAACCACGCACACTGCTCAAGGCGGTACACGCTATCGTTTGCGTAATCGCCGCGCTTCAAGTGACGGGATCAAAAAGTATCGCCGAAAGCGGTCTAACTACCGTCAACGCAGTTCGAACCTTGAAGGCCAATACGGTTTCAAAGCACATCCCCGTCCATCTCCGGGGCGTTGTTACCACACTCTCCGGATGGAGAAACTCTTTCTTCCTGCAAGATGCCACGGGAGGAATTTCAATCGATCGAAATGACAAGACACCGGAGTTGCATCCAGGTGAGCGAGTGGAGGTATCTGGCGTTGCCGCACCGGGTCTTTTCGCCCCGGTAGTCCAGTCCAATGAAATTCACGTTGTGGGCCAGGGGCCTCAGCCGCCTACTCGCACGTTCGAACTCGCGCAACTGCTGGGAGGGCAGCACGATAGTCAGCGAATCTCTGTACGTGGCGTTGTCCGTTCGGCGGAGATCAAAACGATATGGGGACGAGCGGTTCTCCTTCTCCGTATCGAGACCGGCACGGGTGAACTAGCGGCGCACGTTCTCACTTTTCAACAGAATTTCCGCCAACTCGTCGATGCGGAAGTGGCTGTGTCCGGAGTTTGCGGCACAAAATTCAATTCCTCGCGCCAACTTGTGGGCATACGGATGTTTGTTTCCAGTATGAGTGACGTTGTTGTTGAAAAACCAAGCTCATCAAATCCGTTCTCACTACCGTTACGGCCCATCGGGAGCCTTCTGCAATATAGCCAAGGTCCGCAGAATCATCGGGTCTTGGTTCGGGGAGTTGTGACGTTTCAGCAGCCGGGAAAAAACCTCTATCTTCAAAATAACGGGCACGCGTTAGCTGTCCGCACGAATGAGAGCCAGGGACTCTCCGTCGGGACGGAGGTTGAGGCCATTGGTTTCGCTACCCCCGGAACTTTCGCCCCGGTCTTGCAAGACGCGGTTTGCCGGCCCATTAAGAAAGGCACACTTCCTGCCCCTCTTGCCGTCGAGGGAGATCGAATGTTCCTTTCCAAGGACGGCTTTAAGACTGCGCCATATGACGGACTTCTCGTTACCGTCGAAGCCGAATTATTGGAAGCGACACGCACAGGAAACGCCCAACTGCTCCTTTTACGCAGCGGTGACTCGGTATTTGAAAGCCGGCTCGAAAAACAATCCGGACCGCAGACTTCGTTCTCCGCGATTGCCGAGGGGAGTATCGTCAGAATCACTGGCGTTGCTCTTACCGACGCAGATCAAACAGGGGAGCCGAAGACATTTCAGATTCTCTTGCGGTCGGCAGCGGATGTTCAGGTCATCCGGGGCGCAACGTGGTGGAACTTGCAGCATGCTCTTTGGTCACTGGCATTCACTGCCGCCATTGCGTTTATGACTTTAGTCTCTCTGATAGCCCTCAGAAGACGGGTTCGTGAACAAGGAAGTGAAATCGCAAAACGACGCGAGCACTGCCGGCTCATCCTGGAGAGTGCAAACGACGCCTTTATCGAGACGGACGTCCACGGCCGAATCCTGGAATGGAACAGACGGGCGGAACAGGTTTTCGGTTGGAAACGCGCTGAGGCACTAAACAAAATCTTCTCGGAAACGATGCTTCCCGAACGCTCTCAGCAGGTCTATGTTAGCAGGCTGAAAGAACTTCTCTTCGATGTGAGATCCGAAGTGGCAGGAGACCCGATGGAACTCACAGCGATAGACCGC
>JAVHMZ010045033.1:0-12154 GCA_034782995.1 Amazona versicolor | reverse complement strand
TCTAAATCATTGCTGTGAAACCACGTGATCGATGGCCCCATCTATGCATACCGAGGGTGAAGATATGCAACGGCTACGGGCTTACACACGGTTTTTGGGCTTCGGATCTTTGGTTCTCCTGCTAGCCGCGGTTTCCGGCTTCGCGCAAGATAATAGCAGCGGGCCTCCGGACGAGGCCGGGCCGGGAGTGGCGCGGATTAGTTTAGTCAACGGCGACGTGTCAATCAGGCGGGGCGACGGAAACGAAGCTTTAGCGGCTGCGCCGAACGCGCCGTTACTCGCTCAAGACGTGATCGCGGCTGGTCCTGGGGCGCGCGCGGAAGTGCAGTTCGATTTTGCGAACCGGCTCCGGATCGGGAACGACACCGAAGCGAGGATCGCGAATATCGAGTCTGGCAAGTACCACGTCGAGCTCGCGCGAGGTACCGCGAGTGTGAGCTTGCTGCGGGATAGCAGCGCGCAAGTGGAGCTCAGCACGCCGAACGTTTCCGTTCATCCGCTCAAGCGCGGACTCTATCGCGTTTGGGTTCGCGAAGATGGCCAGACGGTTGTGTCCGTGCGGAGCGGGGAAGCGGAAATCTACTCTCAGCGTGGGACAGAACACCTCGCGAGCGGGCAGACTATGTTTGTTCGCGGTAACGCGGATGATCCGGAGTTCCAGATTGCGAGTGCCAATCAGACTGACGAGTGGGACATTTGGAATGAACAGCGTGATCAATCGCTCGATCGAGTGCAGAGTTATAAGTATGTGAACCCGGATGTATATGGAGTAGAGGATTTGGATTCGGCGGGTACGTGGACTAATGATCCGTCGTATGGCTACGTATGGCAGCCGCGCGTGGATTCGGGCTGGTCGCCCTACAGCGTAGGGCGTTGGGCTTGGGAAGACTACTACGGGTGGACTTGGGTGAGCGCGGATCCCTGGGGCTGGGCGCCTTACCATTACGGGAGCTGGTATTACGGACACGCTGGCTGGTGCTGGTATCCGGGTGCTTTTCGTGGACCTGCCTTTTGGCGCCCGGCGCTCGTGGCGTTCTTCGGCTGGGGAGGTGTCGGTGTGGGGTTGGGCTTTGGTGGTTGGGGCAATGTGGGATGGGTTCCGCTCGCTCCGTTTGAAGTGTTCCATCCCTGGTATGGGCGCGGCTGGTTTGGTGGTTGGGGAGGAGGTCATGGTGGTTGGGGGCGTGGTGGCTACGGCAACACTTACATCACGAACATCAATATCAATCGGACGAACATCACCAACATCTATCGGAACGCGCAAGTAAACGGAGCGGTTCGAGGAGTTAGTGCCAACGCATTTACTAGCGGACAGTTCACGAATATCTCGAGAGTGGGTACGGAGAACCTACGGCAAGCCGGGTTAGTGCGCGGTGCGTTGCCGGTCACTCCGACTACCAATAACTTGCGTTACACGGACCGGCGGACGTCGATCACGCCGCAGATCCCGAATAATGCGCGATTCACTTCGAGGACAGCGTCACCGGCGATTGCACGAACCTCATTTAGTCAGCAGCAACAGGCGGTCCAGCAGCTGACGCAGCGGTCTTTGCAGACGGGAGGAAATCGGACCACGGCAGCCCTGCCGTCCAATCAGACCGGTGCGCGTTTCGCGCAACCTTCGGCTTCGCTGAATCGGGCGGTGCCTAACGTTAACTCCTCGGGTTCGTTCGGGCGGGGAACTGCCGGCAACTCCGGGTGGGGCGGGTTTGGCACTCCGAATCGCGCGCCAGTGAGTGCCAGCACGAATACGATGCGGCCGGGTACTTCGGCTTCTCCATCGCAGAACAGTGCGGGCTGGGGACGGTTTGGTTCGCCGAGCCAGAATGTCCGCGCACCGGAGCAGGCTTACCGTCAGCAGAGTGCAACAAGTCCGGCGTGGAATCGGTTCGGGTCGGGTACCGCGACGGGTTCGACGGGCGGGGGCGGATACCAGCGTTACAACCCAAATGGGAATGCGGCGACGAATCAGCGTGGCTTCGTATCGAATCCGTCTCAATCGCTACGGATTGCTCCGCCGATCGTACATGACCGGTCGTACGATCAGCCGTCCCGTAGTTCGGCTTCGAGCTTCGGTTCCGGATCTTATCGGCAGCCAACGACGAGTGCGCCGCGCTACGAGAGCCCCGGCTATTCGGCGCCGCGGACTTATTCAACGCCGAGTTACTCGGCCCCTCGAAGCTATAGCACTCCAACCTATAATGCGCCGAGGAATTACAACTCACCGGCTTACAGCACACCACGGAGCTATAGTTCACCGAATTACAGTTCGCCGCGAACATATGGGTCGTCTCCGAGTTATTCCTCCCCACGGAGTTCCAGCTCCAGTTATCATGCGCCAAGCTACTCGGCTCCGCGGAGTTCGGGTGGTGCCGGGAGTTCGCATGCGTCCGCGCCGAGTGGCGGCAGCCACGGTGGCGGGGATCATCGGCGGTAACGGCTTCCTGTTTAAATCGAATAGCGGGCGCGAGGCGGGTCATCCGTTTCGCGCCTTTTTTTTTGAAGAATAGCCGCGCAGACGGCCGGAAATCCTGGTCTGGGTGCTAGCAACGTCCGTTGGTGGCCACCATCGAACCTCTTTTTTAGTTTGACTATATGTAGCTAGGCCTACTATAATGCCGCTATGCCGAGATCCGAGCGAATGGAGTTTCTCCAGGGAACACTGGAGATGCTCATCCTCAGAACGCTCCTGTTTGGTCCCAAACACGGATATGGAATCGCACAGTTCATCCGTCAAACGTCTCAGGGCGTTTTGTTAGCTGAGGCCGGATCGCTTTACCCGGCGCTCCAGCGCCTGGAGATGCAAAAGCTGATCACCGCGAAATGGGACATGTCCGATAACAACCGCCGGGTTCGCCATTACCGGTTAACACGGGCCGGCCGGGCCAAGCTCTCTTCATCGCTGTCGCGCTGGGAGGAATTTGTGCAGGCGATTGGAAACGTTCTAAAACCTGCGGAAACCCGGAACTAGAGATGTTGCTTTGGAAAAAGTTGTTGCTACTGTTTCCCTGGAAGCGCCGTGCACAGGAATCGTCGCTCGATGAAGAACTGCGAACACATTTGGCATTCGCGACGCATGATGCTCTCCAACAGGGCGCGACACCCGAAGAAGCGCAATTTGCGGCGCGGCGCGATTTGGGCAACATCGCGCGGGTTCAGGAAGCGGCCAGGACCGTTTGGGGGTTCACGGCCTGGGAACAGCTCCGACAAGATTGCATTTACTCGATCCGCTCGCTTCGTCATGCTCCCACATTCACGCTGGTTACTGTTGTCTCACTTGGGTTTGGCATTGGGGCGGCTACTGCCATTTTCTCTTTAGTGAATACAGTTTTGCTCAAACCGCTGACGTACCGCCAGCCCGAGCAACTTGTTTACATTCGCGAAGTGGTTACGCCCCTGACCAACACGTACCCCAGCCTGCCCGTGAACTACCTGCATTTTCGCTTCTGGCGCGAACACGCTCGTTCGCTTGCCTCGCTTGCGGCGCTGAAAGGCGGTTCTACGTATCTCGACGGCGCGGATCCTGTGAAAGTGGACGTGGGATTCGTAAGTGCCAACTTTTTCGCCTTGCTTGGTGTACAACCGCAGATCGGCCGATCTTTTCTTCCGGAGGAGGATCAGCCAGGGCACAACAGCGTCGTGATCCTGACGAATTCCCTTTGGACCCGGCGCTTTGGACGCACTCCTGGTCTGGTGGGCCGGACGATCACAGTAGACAGTCGGCCATGCATCGTGGTTGGGATCCTTCCGCCCACATTCCACTTTTTTAAAAGGGACGACCTCGGACCACTCGCATTTTTGAGAAAGAATACCGAGCTCTTCATGCCACTGGCATCCGGTGAAGAGAATGGGTGGGATGGTGATTACGACTACACCGTCTTCGCGCGTTTGAAACCAAGTGTGTCCGTTCGCCAAGCTGTTGCCGAACTCGACGTTCTGGAGCAGCAAATCGAGCAAGAACATCAAGTCCACGAAGGTCTGCACGTATTAGGCAGGCCACTACAGAATGTTCTCTCTCATCCGGTTCGCACGCCGCTATCCGTTCTGATGGTGGCTGTGCTCTTGTTGCTCCTCATTGTTTGCGTGAACCTCGCCAATCTTGTGTGGGCACGATCCAGCTCGCGCGTACGGGAGTTCTCTATCCGTGCAGCCTTGGGTGCTGGAAGAACCAGATTGGTCGGGCAAATTCTGATTGAAACGTTACTTCTCGGAACCGCTGGAGGCGCACTTGGCCTTGCACTCACCGCGACCGCGATTCATGCTTTTGCTACTCATGCGATCGTCCCCATTCCACGGCTAGACGAGGTCCAAATCGACGGGCGCGTCTTTGCCTTCTCACTCTTAGCCGCGCTGGTGTGCGGATTGCTTTCCGGTTTACTGCCTGCACTGCGGATCACCAAACTCGACAGCCAGGAATCTCTGCGGGCAGGGAACCACGTGCCGGCGGGAACTCGGCTATCTCTGCGGGCCCGCAAAGTCTTGATCGGAAGCGAGGTCGCGCTCAGCGTCGTTCTCTTGTTTGATTCGGGACTGATGGCCGCCAGCCTCGCACGCCTTCTCAATGTCGATAAGGGGTTTACCGCGGAGCAAGCCGTTACGTTTGAGATCTCGTTACCCTCGGCACATTACAAAACGCCCGAGGACGATATTCGTTTTTGGGACCGTGTGCTCGAAGGCCTTCGCGCGGTGCCAGGCGTGAAATCAGCAGCGTACGCGACAAAGCTTCCCTTAACCGGTGAGTCGATGGTCGACGGAGTTACTCTGGACGGCGCCAGCTCGGAGGCCCTGGACCCGGTCACACGAAAACTAATAGAGGTAAATGTTCGCTACGTGAGTCCGGACTACTTCCGCACCATGGGGATCCCATTAGTGCAAGGACGGTTTTTGGAGACGCGGGATCGAGGCCGTGAAGTAGCGGTTATCTCCGCGCGATTGGCGGCGAAAGTCTGGATGGCTAATAATCCGCTGGGCCATTCCTTCCGGACGGGAGCCAGAGTAGGTCATGTTACCGTTATCGGCGTCGTAAAAGATGTTCACGCGACCACACTCGACCAGGAGCCCACGTTGACAGTGTATGTTCCCTATTGGCACCGCGGGTTTGACAGCGGCAGCTTAATTGTTCGCACTGCAAACGACCCGGCCGGCCTCATTCCGCTGCTCCGCCAACGAATCAAGGAAGTGGAACCGTCGCTTCCAGTTCCCGAAACGGCAACTATCCGGCAGCTGATTTCTGAATCTCTGTCCCGCCGGTATTTTCAAGCAAGGCTCTCGGGAAGCTTTGCTCTGGCGGCGCTAGCGCTCACCCTGATCGGAGTTTACGGGGTAGTTGCCTATCACGCGGCACAACGACGCAGCGAGATCGCCATTCGTCTCGCTCTCGGAGCGACGCGAGTGGATATTTTGCAGTGGATCTTGGCGAATGGACTCCGGCCGGTCGTGATAGGTCTCGGAATCGGTCTGCTCGGGGCGCTGTTGTCGGCGCAATTACTTCGAAGCGTTCTGTTCGGAGTGAGATCGAATGACCCGCTGACAATGTTGTTCGTTGTCGTCATTCTAACGGCTAGCGCCATTTGTGCCTGCTTGATCCCGGCGTTCCGCGCTGTCCGTACTGACCCAGCCCGCGCTCTTCGTTATGAGTGAGTCGTTCGCGCGCAGCTTAGATTCGCACGCAACCGAGCGCTGAATGGATCGTGACCGTTTTGCTTATGACAAGGGTGCCCGCACTCCAGCGGAATCCGTTCACCCCGTACAATGCACGATCGATGGTGAACGTTGTCTCGAATCCCGCCAGAGTTCCTACACCGGAGACTGCTTGGATTCCATTAATGTGAGCCGGTACGGTGATCTGCTTTGTGACGCCATGGATTGTCAACCGCCCAGAGACTTCGAGGTCGGATTTGCTTCGGGATGTGACCCGCTCACTTATGAAACGCAGGGTGGGGAAGGCCGTAGCATCGAAAAAATCATCTGACCTCAGAACAGCATCGCGCGTCGCATTACCGGTATCCACACTTACCGCTTGGACAGTAATATGGATGTGAGAATTGTCCGGATGGTTTGAGTCATAAGTAAGTCGTCCGCGGAAATCGCGAAAGACGCCTTCTTCTCTCATAACGGCCCATTTGTAGACCATGAACCCGACCGTGCTGTAGCTTTTGTTAATCGTGTAAGTGTTAGAGCCACCTGCGGGTGCGTCGTCTGCCAGGAGCGAACTGTGACATACCGCCAGCACCACACTAAGGAATGTGAACCAACGCTTGAAGAAAAGCCAGTACGGTTCTGCTTCAAGGAAAGTTTGTTTCTGTTACTAATTTTATATCGTAGCGACATTCGAGCTCGTCGTTTGTTGTTCGCACTGGCTTAATTGAGCCAAATTTCCCTTGCGCTGCCGCGTCCTCGAGCATCGGATGCGTGAGGTACGGATCACCCTCGAATCGCAATTCTTCGACCCACTGGAGAGGATAGTTTCGACCCCAGAGTGTGAAGTGTACATGCGCGGGCACGTGCATCCCGGGGTAGTGCCCAGGGAAGATCGTGTGCAGTTCGAATTGCCCGGAGGCATCGGTTCGCATCCAGCCATATAGCCGGGGAGGGTACTCTCTAAGATCGCGGCCGTAATAACCCTTTGCGTCCGTATTGTATGCGTAAACGATCACACCTTCGACGGGAGTTTGGCCATCCGGTGCAAAAACGCGACCGTGAACCACCAAACGTGTGCCAGGCTCATTGTCGGCGGCGATCTGCGTAAAGCTCGACATTTGCGCGGGGCTGGGGCGGTGAATCATAATCAGCCCGTTGTTCCGGCTGTTTCTCCAAACATTCTCGGGCAAGGAGTCAAATGGATCTCGCGCCTGTTGTCGGGCGGTTAAGCCCGTTATGCCGCATATCGAAGTTCCGAAGCATACTGCGGTTTTCACGAAATAACGGCGCGAACTTATGGAGCTCAAAGAAACCTCCTTCAAGGTCTAAGGACGGCGCTACCGGGGCCAGTGTTAACAAATCAACTTCGGGCCGTTTCAGGTGTGAGCGTTAAAGTATTCTGGTCGTTTTGGAGGTGACATGCGGATCAGCATTTTACTGTTATTGGTATTTTTGACTTCTGCATTCGGCCAAAGTGCCGCGGTCTCAACGACTCGCGGCAGAAGCGCAGCCACAGACAACCTCGCTGAGCAGTTAGTTGGTGCATGGCGCCTGATCGGGGTCGAAACGATTCGGCCCAATGGTGAGGTGATTTACCCGTACTATGGCAAACATCCAGAAGGGCTGCTCATTTATGACCGGAGTGGTTGGATGAGCGTGCAGATCGTTTCCGATCCCAAACCAGCGGTGCCGGCAAGCGACTCGCGCGAGGCATTCACGGCCGCGGCTCCGGGCGAGAAGATTATAGCTGTGGATGGTTACTACGCGTATCTCGGGACCTGGAGCGCTGATCAACCCGGGTCGACGGTGACCCACCACATCCGCCAATCGCTGTACCCGGGAGAATGGGGCTCGAATGTGGTCCGGGCAGTCGCCATCAAGGGCAATCGCCTGAAACTGACCGCAAAAACACACGAAATGGGCGAAGATCACCAAAGGCAGCTGACCTGGGAACGTGTCACGTCTGACACGCGCTAATAGCCGTGGAGAAATGAGCGCTTTACTAAAACAGCTTTTTATTAGATTCCGATAAGATATATTATGTAAACTTGTCGAACTGTGAGCACATCATTCGCTGCATGATGGATCGATCGAACGGATATGAAAGCGCCGCCGCGGAGTTTCTGGCCCGACGTGGCAGAAGCCATTCAGTTGGCGTGGGTGTCGATGCGGTCCGAAAGTGGGCTCGAAAACTACCTTGTGGAGGCGCTGTACTTGATTTAGGCTGCGGGCCCGGCCTCCCGCTCACCGAGGTTCTGGTGGCCGAAAAGTTTGAGGTCTTCGGCGTTGATGCAGCAGCCTCTTTCGTTCAGGCATTCCGGCGTAATCTCCCCAATGTCCCCGTTGTTTGCGAAGCTGTCCAGGAATCGCGATTTTTTAATCGAACTTTCGATGCTGTTCTAGCTTGGGGGCTGCTCTTTCTACTTTCACCTGAAGATCAGCGGACGCTGATCCAGAGAGCTGCCGCCATTCTGGTGCCGGGCGGGCGGCTATTGTTTACGGCGCCTGCGAAACCATCGGTCTGGAACGATGCGATGACGGGTTTGGAATCACGCTCCCTTGGAGCCGAAGAGTACAATCGACAGCTGTCAGCCGTTGGTCTTTCCCTCGTTAGCGAGTTCGAAGATGAAGGTCAAAATCACTACTTTGATGCGCTGAAGGATGGATGTTACGCGCTAACATCCGTGTCAAGTTAAGCTGTGGACTCAAGCACGGCGCTTCAGCTACGGGAGACGGCCGTTGTAGGCATCGGCGACGGACACGTTGTTGCGCTCGAGCGTCGCGCCGATCGCACGCTCGAGCGCAGTGCGGGCTTTGGCATAAGTGCCCTTCGACGCGATCTCTGTCGTGCGGGCTTGCGCCAGATAGCTTTGATATTGCAGCACAAGAAACGTTGTCGAAAGGCCCACGTTGTAGCGTTCCTGTTCGATCTTGAGCGATTCTTCTTGCAGCCGGCGAGTTTCGACAGCCGCGTCGTATGCATCACGAGCGCGTTGGAGAGCGACCAACGCGTCTTCGACTTCTAAGCGAACCTGATTGATCAGTTGCTGGCGGCGAATCTCGTTTTGGCGAAGCTGCAACTCGTCTCGGATCACATCAGCTTCCGCCACACGATTTCTCAAGGGGAGGTTTAAATTAATCCCGACGCTATAAGACGGGAAGCTTTGGCGTCCGATTTGACTGAGCACATCGCCGTAATTGCCTTGATAGGGCAGATTCGGGGGCAGCGGCGTGCCGAGGACGGACTGGTAAGAGCGGTTTGCCGAACCAGCCAGTCCCCCGCTCTGATAGTTGCCCACTAAATCGACCTGCGGGAGTAATTCGTTACGCGAGCCTTCGAGCGCGATCTTGGAGTTATCGATTTGAATACCCGAATAGACGAGATCGGGCCGGCTTCCGCTAGCGGTGCCCAGTAGCTGGCCGATATCGGGATTGGGCAGATCGGGCGGCGTGTTCAATGTATCGGTCGGAATGATGTGAGCCGTGCGAAGTGCTTCGTCCGCCGTAAACCGGCGTGTGAGAACGCTGAGCACAATCAGTTCTTGCTGCCGGACGTAACCTTCAGCGTTGATCAGATCTTGCCGGGCCGCGGCAACCTGGGCCTGTGCGCGCGTCAGTTCGACGGGAGCAAGAGTTCCTACGTCGACTTTGTTCTTGTTGTCTTCGTAAAGACGCTGCGCGAGGGCGAGCGTTTCGCGCCGATTGCCGACGTCTTCATTGAGCGCCACGAGATCCTGGTAAAGGCGCGTCACGCCTGACACCGTGTTAATAAGTTGCTGCCGGAATACGAGGTCGGTGATCTTTTCGTTGTTCTTCGCGATGCGGATGAAACGGCGATTAAGTGCGACACCGAATCCGCGGAGTAAAGGTTGGGTGAATGACAACCCGAGTGCGGAAGTTGTGTAAGGGTTGTAGAAAGCAACTCTTGAACTAGAACCGGCAAAGTTATTGTTGAAGAACGCGGAAAATTGAGCGCCGGTACTGAAACCCTGGTCGAAAGCGAGATTGGCAATCCAGTTCCGCGTGGAAAGCTCGGGATTGCCTGACTGAACGAGAGACAATTCTTGGGTTGACTGCCGCTGGTAAGCCGCCTGGCCGGAAAGGAACGGGTCGAATGCAGGAACGAGGGGACCGGTGGAAAAAACGTTCGAGGGGACGAGAGCGCTACCGCTCTGCCCTGGCGAGATGATAGCCAGATCCGACGAGTAACCAGGAAGAGAAACCGACTGGACGCTCCCGGTTGCAGCGGCGGTGATGAGCGGGGCGGCTGGACCGCCAATCCCCGCAGGAACTTCGCCGCTGTTTGTGCTCACACCTCTTAGGATTCCGCCACCTGTGGCACGTAGAGTATCGCTTCTGGAAATCGGTGTATTGATGCGTTCGAACTGGACATCTAGGTTATTCTCAATTGCCAGGGCGATAGCATCGTGCAGCGAAAGGTACAGATTTCCAGCACGTAAGATAGTGGCCAGCCGAGGTCCGTTCGTGAACGAAACTTCCGGAACCAAGGGAGCCCGGTAAAGGCCTTGCCGAAAACCAGAGACGCTCCCATCGTTCGCGTTCAAAGTGAGAGCAAACAGAAGAGGCGCGCAGCAGTGCCGCACCTTCATTGTTTCGACTGCCCCGAGCTGGAACCCTTGCCGCTTGGTGCACCGCCTGCGGAGGTGTTTCCACCCGACCCTCCTGGATGACGATCGGTGGGACCACCGCCGGGAGCGGCCGCTTGGGCAGAATCTGCTCGCTGCGGGAGGACGAGCGCGCCATCGTAAACGTCGTCGCTCGGATTGGTGGCGACATATTCCCAACCTTCGAGTCCGGCGGTGATTTCGGTGTCGGTCCCGTAATCGCGCCCGATCTCAACGCGCTGCATTTGGATTTGCTTAGGCTTCTCGTGGGATCGATCGGCTTCGTTCTCTTCGCGCTCCTCGCGGTTATGTTTTTCCAGTTTCGCCTGGTCTGGATTGCGGAGGACGGCAACGAAGACTCCGTTGGAACGAGTCACTAGGCTATCGCCAGGGACCAGCATTGGCGGGTTTGAGCGGGGGCTGGAAAACTGAACTTGCGCGTACATGCCGGGAAGCAGCGCCTGCTTTGCGTTGTCGATTTGCACTTCTGTGAGAAGAGTGCGGGTGTTCGGGTCGAGCGAGTTGGCTGTGCGAGTAACCTTGCCACGAAAGTGCCTGCCTATAAATTCCTGCACCAGGAGATCGGCATCCTGACCAACCCGCACGTTGGCAGCGTCGGTTTGCGGGACGTTGATCAGGATGCGGAGACGCGAGATTTGCGCGACACGGAACATTTCACCGCCGGAAGATCCTGACGCGTTGTTCGAGGAGGAGCCAAGCGCGGTTGACTCGGAATAAGTGGTTCCGCCCGATTGGCCGCCGTTGGTTGAGATGTACGATCCGACATCGACGTTACGCGCAGTGACGACACCGGCAAACGGAGCGCGAACCTCCTTGTAGGACTGGAGGGCGATCAGCCGTTCCAGGTTGGCTTGCGCGGCCTTCACGTTGTCTGCGGAAGCGCGAACGTTGGCTTTCGACGAATTTACTGTGGCGCTACTGACGTCGTAGTTCGCTTTTTGAGTGTCGGCGTCTTGTCGCGCGACGGCTCCCCTTTGCACCAGAATTGCATAGCGGTCCCAGGTTACTTTGGCTAACTGGAGCTGCGCTTCCGACTGTTGGAGCGCGGCCTCGGCTTGCCCTAGTTGCTGCCGCGCTTGCGATAACTGGGAGCGCCCTTGAGCGACTTGCTGATCGAGCTCGGGGGCATCAATTACGGCCAGCAGCTGGTTGGGGCGCACCCGGTCGCCAATGTCAACGTAACGCTTCACAATGTAACCAGAAGCTCTTGCATAAATGGGCGCTTCTAGGAGAGGCGTAATGTTGCCGGGAAGAAGAAGTCTGCTGATGTTTGGCGAACGCTTCACCTTGCTGACCTGAATGAGTGGCAACGCAGTCTCTTCCTCCGCGGCAGCGCGGCGAGTGGCTTTGTTCCGGCTCGCCCTGGGCAGATAACCCGCAAGGAAGATGACCGCAAGCAGCACAAGCGCAACAAGCAAAGCAATTAGTAACCGTTTGCGAGAGGGCTTAGGCTTTTCGTCTCGTTGTTTCGGCTGCTCCGCAGGTTTAGGAGTCTCTTTACGTCGAAGCTCGTCGCGCAAGCGTTCCTCGGCGGGCCGATCAAGGAGCTTAATCTCTTCTTCTACAGGCAGCAGCTTCTGTTCTTCGATCATCGGGTGTTCCCGTTACGCATGTTGGGGCTCCCGCTGCGGCTCACGTTCGGGCTTCTTTGTCAGCACCTCATGCGCTTCCATCTCAATCTGCTGTTCCCAGTCCTTGGGGGCGTCTTTGCGCAAGAACGAATACATGATCGGAACGAAGAATAACGTGCTGAATGTGGCGATGAGAAGCCCACCGATAACTGCTCGTCCGAGCGGGGCATTCTGTTCCCCGCCCTCCCCTAGTGCGAGCGACATGGGGAGCATGCCGATGATCATGGCGGTAGCAGT
>JAVHMZ010044923.1:0-12155 GCA_034782995.1 Amazona versicolor | reverse complement strand
CCGAGTTGCGTAGCGCATTCTTGGCATGGGCGATGTACTCTCGCTAATCGATAAAGTTCAGGAATCAATCGATCAGGAAACCGCCGAGAAGATGCAGGAGAAGCTGCTCGGCGATGACTTCACTCTTGAAGATTTCCGCGATCAGATCAAGCAGCTTCGCAAGCTCGGGTCGTTGACAAGCCTGCTCGGAATGATGCCGAAGATTGGGCCGCTGAAGGAGCTGCAGGACGCCAAAATCGACGAGAAAGAGGTCGGCCGCGTGGTCGCGATCATTGATTCCATGACGCCTAAAGAGCGCAGGAATCACATGCTGATCAACGGATCTCGCCGCCGCCGTATCGCTAAAGGGAGCGGCACCAGCGTACAGGATGTTAACAATCTCCTGAAGCAATACGGGCAGGCACGTAAAATGATGAAGAGCTTTACCGGTCCGGGAGGCTTCATGGGAAGAAAGCTTTCCAAGATGAAGCCGCCCGGTTTACCAGGGTTTTAAGAAGCCGGTCATCAAACCGGCAAACCAATCTGAAACAATAAGAAACGAGAGAAGACAAGGATGTTGGCAATTCGTCTGGCGCGGTTCGGCGCTAAGAAAAAACCCACGTACCGCGTGGTCGTGATAGACAGAGAGCGCGCCCGGAACAGCCGTTCGGTTGAAGTTGTAGGACACTACAATCCCATTGCTAAGCCGGCGCACGTCGAGCTGAATCGTGAACGCATCGAGTATTGGATAAAGAATGGCGCACAGCCCTCCGATACTGTCGCCCGGCTTTTGAAAACCGCGCCCGCTCCGGTCGAGCAGCCCGCGGTAGCGTAAACACCTCTTTCTGGTTGGCTGAAATCCCCTAAAGGGGAACTGGATTAAAAATGAATGACAGTAATGGCGACGGAACGCCAGCGGTCAAAACTCTCGTTGAGGAAATCGCGAAAGCATTGGTCGATACTCCCGCCGGTGTAAGCGTGAACGAAATTTCGGGCGAACACGCCACCGTTTTTGAGTTGCGCGTAGCTGAAGGCGATCTCGGTAAGGTGATCGGCAAGCAAGGCCGAACGGCGCGTTCCATCAGAACGTTGCTCGGCGCTGTCGGCACCAAGCTGAATCGGCGCTTCTCGCTCGAAATTCTCGAGTAGCTGCTTTCGATGGACCGCGATCGGGTCGTGGTAGCGGAGCTGATTCGTCCCAGGGGAAATCGCGGCGAACTGCTGGCTCGCTCACTCACCGATGTTCCTGGGCGTCTCGAGTCGCTCAAAGAGGCGCGCGTGCGGCTCGCAAACGGTCAAAATCGGTCGGTTGACATTGAATTAGCTTGGCAGCACAAGGGGGAATGGGTCGTTAAACTTGCGGGCGTTGACTCCATCAGCATGGCCGAGGAGTTTCGCTCGTCGGATCTGTGGGTTCCGCTTGCCGAACGCGGTCAACTGGCGGAAGGCTGCTTCTTTTTGTCCGATCTGGTGGGTTTTGAGCTCAAAAATGCTAGCGACGGCACGCGTGTGGGGGTGATTACCGGTTGGCAGGACTATGGCGGAACGCCCTTAATGGAAATTGAATGCCGTGGTCGCGACGTTCTGGTTCCTTTCGTGAAAGAGCATGCTCAGGTAGACATGCAAGCGCGTTCGGTTCGTACCGGCGTAAGTGCTGAACTCCTGGAATTGTAGGCTTGGCGTGCACTTCCATATCGTCACGATTTTCCCCGAATTTTTCTCGGGACCTTTCGCTTACGGAGTGATCTCTCGGGCCAGAACCACGGGACTGCTGGAAATCCAGGTTCGGGATTTGCGACACTGGACATACGACCGTCACAAAACGGTTGACGATCGGCCTTTCGGTGGTGGCGAAGGTATGGTGCTGAAAGCTCAGCCCTTGTTCGAGTCGATCGAGTCGATTTTGCCGGTTCGCTCTCCGGGCTCGCGTGTGGTGCTGCTCTCCCCGCAGGGACGCTTGTTTACTCAGGCGGTTGCGCGTGAGTATGCTTCGCTGGAAGATTTGGTTCTAATTTGCGGCCGTTATGAAGGCGTGGACGAGCGGGTAGCCGAGCACCTGGTAGATGAAGAACTGTCTATCGGCGATTTCGTTTTGAGCGGCGGAGAACTAGCTGCCGCGGCTGTGATCGACGCTGTGGGTCGATTGATCCCGGGCGTCTTAGGGAATGCTGAATCTTCGAAGAACGAAAGTTTCAGCGGCCCTTTTGAAGAGTTTTTGGATTGCCCGCAGTACACCCGGCCGGCGGAGTTTCGCGGCTGGAGAGTGCCCGAGGTGCTGTTGGGCGGCAATCATGAGGAGATCAAGCGTTGGCGTCGGGCCGCGTCACGCGAGAAAACACACCGGCTGCGATCTCCCTTACCGGGAAGCAGCCAAGCGAGGCAAAACTGAAATGCAAAACGCACTGGTTTCAAAGTTCATCAGCAAACATGTTCGTACAGCTCCGCATCCGGAGTTTCGGCCCGGCGATACGATTCGCGTTCATGTTCGGATTCGCGAAGGCGACAAAGAACGCTTACAGGCATTCGAAGGCACCGTGATCGCCCGCAACAACACCGGAATGGGAGAGACCATCACGGTCCGCAAAGTGAGCTTCGGCCAGGGAGTCGAAAGAATTTTCCCCATCCATGCGCCAGTTATCGATCACATCGATTTGGTGAGAACGGGGCGAGTCCGCCGCGCCAAGCTTTACTATTTGCGCGGACTGAAGGGTAAAGCAGCTCGTCTTCGCGAGCGCGACTAGCTCATTTCCCACCCGGCATCGTGGCTGCCTCCGCATCTCAAAACGGTCAGAAACGGCGGCCTAGCACTCGATGCCGCAGTTCCTTCGAGCGCGAGGCTCGCGAGCTCGGCTTCCGCTGCGTTGCCGGTGTTGACGAAGTGGGCCGCGGGTGTTTGTTTGGGCCCGTTGTTGCCGCTGCCGTCGTGCTCGATCCGCTTCGACCAGTGAAATGGCTTCGCGATAGCAAGATCGTCGATGAAGAGGAACGTTCGCGCTTAGCCCGCAAAATCCGCTCTCGTTGCGCAGCCTGGGCAGTCGGCGCAGCCGACCCTTATGAGATCGACCAGATCAACATTTACCAGGCATCTCGTCTCGCCATGCGCCGCGCGGTAGAAGCTCTCCCGATCCGTCCCGACTATCTCTTGATCGACGCTCTGCGATTGGATCTGCAGATCGAACAGCGATCGTTGATTGGCGGCGACGCTCGCTGCCGCGCCATAGCTGCTGCTTCCCTGATCGCTAAAACTCACCGCGATTCCTGCCTTCAGCGCTGGCACGAAGTCTTCCCGCAATACAATCTTCTTGCGAATAAAGGCTACTCCACGCCCGACCACAAGCGAGCTCTCTCGCAACATGGACCGACGCTTCTTCATCGCTTCAGCTTTGAACCGGTCCGTGCCAGCACCGGACGCTCTCACTGGTCAGGTTATTTACAAGCAGTGCCCGCGCAGGGAGAATTGTTCGGCAATTCCGAAGAGGCCGAGGAGCTCATGCTGGTTGGGGCGAGCGCGTGAGCGTTCCGTCGGCAGCGCCGGTGCCTGCGCTCGGAAAATCAGGCGGCAAAGTTCTGCGTTGGCATCGCCGAATCTTGAGCATTTGTCTCATCCTCTTCGCTTTTGAACTGGGTTTAGTTCTCGTCTTTTTTCCTTGGCAAAGAAATTGGGATTTGAGCTATGTGCCAGTCCATTCGCAGAAGCTCGCTGCGGTCTGGATGAGCCGCTACTTTCGCGGCGCACTCAGCGGACTAGGTCTGCTGAATATTTATATCGCGCTAAACGAAGCCGGCAAACAACTGCGCTCGCTCTTTGCCAAACCTTAGCCTGGTCACTTCACGACTGATATCATTCCAGCGAATGAATCTCTCACGTCGCAACGCATTGAAGTTGGCCGCTGCAGGCCTCCCGCTTTCTCTGGCGCTGGCGAAAACAATCGATTCGAAGGTGGATGGCGTTCAACTGGGCGTCCAGTCCTACAGCTTCCGCGATCTCCCGATCGATGCTGCCATTCAGGCCATGGTTGCCGATGGTCTTGGAGATTGCGAGCTCTTTTCACCTCATATCGAAGCTGGCGGGGTCGCAGCTCTCGACTCGCTACTCAAGCCAACAAATGGAAAGCCTCTTACGCACGACGAGATGCAGGCGGCATTCAACTCCTATAACACCAAAGTGAATGAGTGGCGCAAAACCGTAGGCCTCGATTATTTCAAAGGCATTCGCAAGAAGTTCGACCGCGCTGGAGTGAATCTCTACGCTTACAATCTCAGCCTAGGCGTCGATACGCCCGATGGGGTCATCGAGCGCGCGTTTTTGATGACCGAAGCATTAGGCGTCGGCGTCATGACTTCGTCGACGACTCTGGCCATGGCCGAACGCATGGCGCCGTTTGCAGCTAAACACCCAAAGATTCACGTGGCATTTCATGGACATTCCGATGTGAAAGATCCGCAGCAGTTCTCCACGCCCGAAACGTTCGCGAACGCTCTGTCGTTATCGAAGCAATATTGCATCAATCTCGACATCGGGCATTTCACTGCTGCCAATTACGATACTGTTCCGTTCATTCGGGAGCACCATGATCAGATTGTGCTCCTTCATTTGAAAGACCGGAAAAAAGATGACGGGCCGAACATGCCGTGGGGAGAAGGCGATACGCCGATTAAACAAGTACTGCAGCTTTTGAAGACGGAGCGCTATCCGATTCCCGCGTTTATCGAATACGAATACAAAGGGAACGGCACCTCGCAGGAAGAGGTTGCGAAGTGCTACGCCTATTGCAAGGACGCCCTCAAGTCGTCAGTTTAATATCCGACGGAGAAGCGCTGCTTCCTATGCTGCGGCTTCTCTAGTTCGTCGACCATAGCGATCGCATAATCTTCCATGGATACAGAGCTCTTGCCTTCGCCGGAAGAGATGAGGTTGTCGACTCCTAAACGAAATCGACCGGTGCGCTCACCCGGATCGAAGTACGCTGCCGGACACAAACAAGTCCAATCGACATCCGAAGCTTGGAGCGCCGTCAACGCTTTCTGGTGTGATTTCGCAATCGGAAGCCACTCGGGAGGTAAATACGCCGAGTCGATGAGCAAGACTCCCGGCGAGACTTCCAGAGTTCCGGCGCCTCCCACGGTCAATAAGCGCGGCACTTTGCTGAGTTTAACTGCTTCGATCAGCAGCTTCGTCACTCGAACCAGTTCATCGGTATTGTCCGGCGGGGGAGCGTAAGCGCTGATCACCGCGTCTGCCCCTTTTATCGTTTCAGCCGTGTGATTCACACCCGAAAGGTCGTCGATCCCAGTCGTGAGCCCTTCCTGTGCCGCGAGTGCATTTTGATCGCGTGCGATTGCAAGCACCTGATGACCACGCTGCAAGAGCTCATGTAGAATGCGGCTTCCAGCCCGTCCCGTCGCGCCATACAGTACAACTTTCATCGGGTAGACCTCGCTTCTAAGATGCTCACTTCGCGCCTGCGGTCCAGGAAGTTCCCTCTGCGGGAGGAGTGACGGTGGCCCAGCGCTCAGCGATCTTGTCTCCTTCAAAGCGCCACAGCACGAAGCCGTGGAATTGCATTTTCTTTTGTGAAGCGGGATCCGTCCAGCGCCAAATATTGCGGCACATGACTTTGTCGCCCTCGGCCAAAACGTCTTCAATCGTCAGCTGAAGATCTGGCATCACTTTATACATCTGCAGCATCATCTGCTCGTCGCCATCGACGCCTGTCGGCTTTCCGCCAGGGCCATCGTGATCAAAGAAACTTGCGGACATGTTTTTTCGAATGACGCTAGCGTCCCGTTTATTTACAAAATCTTCGAAGTGATTGAGCACGAATTGTTTCATTTCGGCTAACGATAGGTGAGTGGGCATATATACCGAGATCGAACATAACACTGGCAACGCCTATGTGGGAAGTACGTACAATTTTGTAAGCTGCCATCCGGTGGCAGGGAAAGAGTGAAAATGAGGGAACACTTTGGATGCCCTGTGCAGGCGACTGCCAACGTGATCAGCGGAAAATGGAAGGTGCTGATCCTTTGGCATCTGTCCTTTGAGTCGCGCCGGTTCGGCGAACTTAGAGATTTGCTTCCGGGGGTAACCGAAAAGGTTTTGGCCGCGCAGCTTCAGCAATTAGAGAAGGACGGGATCGTAGGGCGCGTCAGTGCGCGAATCATGCCGCCGCGTGTAGATTATTCGCTTACTTCGGCGGGTGAAGAACTCATTCCAATCATGCAAGCGATGTGCGATTGGGGCACGCAGCATCTGGGCGTTTTACCTACACTGCCTCCCCGAAAAGCGGGACAGTACCCTCTTGCACCTCTTTCTGCCGCACGTCACCGATAGCCATTCGAATCGCACGCACCCGCAACGCAGGTTGTAACCCCGAATCCACCATCTGAGCGAAGACAGAGCGGCCAATCTCGGGTACTCTGACTTCATTACCTTTCGGGCCAACTATGAAATCGTGTCTCGTTCGCACAATGGCGGCATGTGTCTTCGCCGTGTCTGCACTTTTGCAAGACCCTGCCGGAACACTCCAGGGCACCATCACCGATCTTTCCGGCGTACTCATCTCACATGCGAACGTAAGCGTGAAAAACACGCAGACAGCCCGCACCAGAGCCGAGCAAACAACGGCTGATGGCAGTTTTCGGTTCAGCTCCTTACCCCAACAACACGATTCCACAAAACCAGTTGGACTCTATTTCGCTCGTCATCTTTTATGACGGCTACACAAACGGCGTTGGCGGACCCCTGCAGGCTGCCGTCGGTGCCCTTCCTTGGACGCAGCCTTCAAACTTGCGGGACCGGGCCTGAAGTCTGCAAATCCGTACGACGGATCTACGCCGCCCTTTGCGAACCAGACATTCGTGCGCCCGGCCACGGTCCTCAATGCTAAGTCTGGAATACTGCCGCCCTACTCGCAAACAGTGGAACTTTTCAGTCAGCGCGTTTTGCCGCTGTGGCCAGCGAAGACGATCTCGCGCAAGATCGATTCAATCTGCGAGCCGAGCATGGGCTGTCATTATTCGTCGCCCGACATCGTTTCGTGTTCAGCGTAAGCTATGCACTGCCGCGCTGGACGCAATCGCGATTAGGCGGGCGCTCTTTAATGGATGACAGTTCAATACGATCGCAACCTTTTGAACCGGAACGCCCTTCACGGTGTACGACAGCGACAACGCGCCGCTGCAAGGCCAACTCCGGAAATCACCGGCTTCTATTTAAGCCGTCCGAACAGCTCACACAAGAAAACAATGCGGGCCAGTTTGGCAAATGAAGGACGGAATACGGTGCTCGGACCGGGCTACGACAATGTGGATCTTTCGCTCTTTAAGAGTTTCGGTTCTACGGAACCGAAGAGCCTCCAATTTCGCGCGGAGCGTTCGATATTTCTAATCGCGCCAACTCCGCGCTGCCTGAAAACAATTTGAAGTCGCCGGCTTTTAAATAAATTCTTCAAGCTGCGTCCCCGCGCCTGATGCAGCTGGCTTTGAAGTTTCTGTTTTGAGTGCTATTAGTTTGCACGTGCGAGATATCGAAAAATGATCACATGGATCGCTTTGATCGAATCACCTGAACCCAAGTCAGATCATTGCTCAGCGGCGCATCCGCGCGATGAGTCTAACTGCCAAGCGCGTGGTCGAAGCCTCAACGCGGCGCTTTCACTGATCGTCATTTGGCGCTCCGCGACGATAACGAAGCATTTGCCTGGCTCGAGCGGGCGTACGCCGAGCAGTCGCATATTTTTCGATTCTTGAGAGAAACTTTCTGTTGAGATCAGTTCGGAGCAATCCTCATTTTCGAAGACTTAGTACGAAACGTTCGGCTTGAGTGAACTAAGAAGGGCTCAAAGTTAGTTGAATAATGGCATATTAATTATTACCGGCACTAAACCGAAACCAATCGTATCGCTCATGGCTCTGAGCGCCGGCTGAGTCAGGCAAACCGATAAGATGGTTTGGCATGTGGGCTTCGGTTAGACTCACGGTCTGCGTGATTTTTGCAGTGGCGGCTTTTGCTCAGCAACATAGGCCCCGCATCGTCATTACCGCGGATCCAGAACTGGACGACAACAACACGCTCATTCGGGCGATACTCTATAGCTCGGATTTCAAGATCGAAGGACTCATCTATACCAGCAGCACCTTTCACTGGAAGGGGGATGGCAGAGGAACGACGCAGTACCTTCCTGGACGTGAATATACCCGGCTGGGATTGTGCCCCTGTACCTCATGGCGCTGGGCTTCAGATGAACACTTTATCGATGACATTGTCGATGCGTACACAACGGTTTATTCCAACCTCAAGGTTCATAATCCGCATTATCCGCCGCCAGCTGAATTGAAATCCAAGATCAAGTGGGGCAACGTGAACTTTGAAGGCGATTACGGTAGAGACACAGAAGGCTCAAACCTGATCAAGTCCCTTCTGCTTAGTGATGAGCCGGGTCCGCTCTACGTAACCGCCCAAGGCGGACAGAGCACGATCGCTCGCGCGCTGAAATCGATACACGATCAGTACGCAAACACGCCACAGTGGGGGGCGATCCGGGACAGCGTTTCAGCCAAGCTTATCGTCATTCCTTCCGGCGATCAAGATGGCACTTACACGAGATACATCCAGCCGAACTGGGCGGAAGTAAGGGAGCGGCAGTTGAGCACGATGGATTTCGGTTACTTTGTACGCAATGGACTAACGCCGGAAAACAAAGTTTACGTCAGCACTGCTTGGACCCGCGAAAATGTTTTGAGCCACGGTCCTTTGGGCGCAATGTATCGAGTTTGGGGTGACGGCAAACAGATGGTCAGGGATGACAAGACGGACTACTTCGGGCTGTCTGGCTACACGACCGATCAGCTTAAGAAAATGGGGTACATGGTCTGGATGCCTCCGCAAGAGAAGGGGTCTTTTATCGGCGAGGGCGACACGCCGACCTTCCTGAATCTCTTAGACAACGGGCTGCGCGCATATGAAGACCGCCATTGGAGTGGCTGGGGCGGGAGCAGCCGGTCAACGAAAGTGCCGGCACTAGGACTAGGAGGCGGTCAGATCACGGCTGTCGGACCGGACGATCCAGGAATTGCGCTCGGCCTGACGCCTGCTGTACGCAGTGGGATCGGTGCTTCTCAGATGGAAACCGCTCCCACTAGACAGATACCGGGCGATCTTGTGCAGCAGCCGATCTCAGCAGCAAATGCGGCGGCGAATGCGCGCTACTTTGCGGCGGCTCAGAACGATTTCGCGGCGCGCTTAGCATGGTCCGTTAGCCCGAAATTCAGTGACGCGAATCATGAACCGATTGTCAGGATTAAAGGGCCCACGGAGATTACCGCGCGACCCGGCACCATAGTTCGTCTAAGTGGAGAAGTTTCGGATCCCGATTACAATACCGTAAGAGTTACCTGGTGGCAGGACAGTGGCGCCGGGACTTACTCGGGCGACATTCACTTTTCCGATTCGAGCGCTCTCAGTACAAGCGTTAGAGTGCCGAGCGATGGGAAGGCGGGCCAGACGATCGACGTCATTCTGGAGGGCGTCGACGACGGTACGCCGATGCTGACGCGTTATCAGCGACTGATCGTGAGGGTGCAGTAATTGTGCGATGAGCGAGGTCACGTATCTCAACAGACGGGCTGTTCGGATCGAAAATGAAGTCGTTCGCGTCACAGTCACTGTCGAGGGCGGACATGTAGCGGAGATCGTGCATAAACCTACCGGTGTGAATCCGCTTTGGACACCACATTGGACATCGATCGAGCCTTCAGCATACGATCCGGCGAGACACCCTGAATATGGGTTGCATCGAGAAGCTCAATTACTTGCCGGAATCTTAGGTCACAATATCTGCCTCGATACATTTGGAGCGCCGAGCGAAGAAGAGGCAGCAGCAGGTATGCCGGTACATGGAGAAGCCTCGCTGATGCGATATGAGGTGGCCGAGAGCTACGATGAGGTCACTCTGGCAGCTACTCTCGGCCTGGCGCAGCTGCGATTCGAAAGAAAAATCCGACTGCGGCCGGATAGCACCACGGTTCATTTTCTGGAGTCAGTGGAGAATTTGAGTGCGAGTGACCGGCCGATCGGGTGGACAGAGCATGTTACCCTGGGCGCTCCTTTTCTCGAGGCCGGCGCGACCCAATTTCGGTTATCGGCAACGCGTTCGAAGGTCATCGGCGACGCGTTCAACAACGGCAAGGGCAATCAGCAACCGCATGCGGAGTTCGCGTGGCCGCTCTGTCCATTGAAAGATGGAGAAACAAGCGATTTGCGTGTGTTTACGGCGGAGAAGAAAGCGGGCGGGTTTACGGCACATCTGATGGATCCGAATGAGAAGCATGCGTGGTTTGGAGCGTGGTCGCCGCGGAGCCACGTTTTGTTTGGTTATGCATGGAATCGAGAGGATTTTCCGTGGCTGGCGCGATGGGAGGAAAAGAATTTACGCACCGGACCACCTTGGAATGGACAAGGATTCGCGTGCGGGATGGAATTTGGAGTTTCGCCTTTCGTTGAATCGAGACGCGGCATGGTAACTCGCGGAAGCTTGTTCGGGGTTCCGACTTTTCGTTGGCTTCCGGCGCTGAGTCGAGTGACCGCTGAATATTGCGCTTTTATAACGACGGCGGATTCGATTCCCGAGCGTGTCGTTTGGGATGGCCGAGCAGGAGTCGGATTCGAGCTTTAGTCTACGTTGCGCGGGAGGCAGCGCTTCCACAGGAACGACGGACGATTAGCTGGCAGTTCAGCAAGATATCACGCGCGGGCAAATTTGGATGCTCGATGCGCTCGATCATGGTCCAGAAGGCGGCGGCTCCGATGTCATGGCAGGGTTGGCGAAGCGTGGTGAGCGGGACATGGAGAAAGCTAGCATACTTGGTGTCATCAATGCCAACAACCTTGACGGCGAGTGGAATCTCAATACCGAGTTGATTCAGGCGCACCATAAGCTGACCTGCGGTACGATCGTTTGCACAAACGAAGGCGTCGGGCTGGTGACGCTTGATTAGTTTGCCGATAGAATCAGCCGACTCGGGATCGGAAATTTCGATGACTTCGGGCAAGCGAGCCTTCCGCATAGCGTCGCCATATCCCATAGCGCGCTCATCAACGGTAGGGGCGGAATTCGGCCAGCTCAGAAAGACGATGCGTTTGCATCCCTGCTGGAGAAGGTGCGTGGTGACGATGCAACCAGCGCGACGATTATCGATACCGACCAGGTCACAGTGGCTTCTGGCAGGGTAGGAGAAGACGTCACGGTCAAGGAGAACGACTGGGATGCCTGCCTTTTGCAGCTCTTCGACAATGCGGGTGTTGACGCGGCTTCTACCCGGCGTGTATTCAAGCGGCGCGAAGAATACGCCGGAAACATCTTTCGAGATGTAGTAGTCGCAGAGCTGAAGAGCCTGCTGTTCATGGGACTCCACGTCGCGGGTTGCGGCACCCCAGAGCAATTCGTCCTGAGTAGCGCGGCTGACCCTCGCCATACCTTGGCAGATAGGCTCGAAAATGTCGGTCTGGCCCAGTTCGGGGATCAGAAGACCGAATGTTCTGCCAGTGGTCTTGGGGACGCCGCTTACATAGCTGCCGGAGCCAGCCTTGCGCTCAATAAAACCGGCGGCTTCGAGCTCATTCAGAGCGCGGCCAACGGTCAGGCGGGATGCAGCAAAAGACCTGCTGAGTTGCATTTCGCTCGGAATCCGCTGGCCTGGTTTGTACTTACCGCTAGCGATGGCTTCGCGTAGATTCGAGAAAATGGCGCGATATTTATTAGGGCGCGCTGGCGTGTCGTCGCGATCCGCTTTACGCATACTAAACTATCCTGCTTTGCCGAACGTCGGGCTGTCCAGCCCAATCAGATTCGCCGAAACGAAGAGAATAACGCAACTTGTTTTCAGTGTGGCTCCCCCTTGTCAAGTGTGTCAACTTTTTTCCTGTCTAAACAGCTTTGGCGCCTTGTCGGGCCTCAAGAGCGCAGTGTTTGCTGTGGGAAGAGCGCGGTGAGTAGACCAGTCTTGTAGCCGCGTGTTGCTCGATCCTGTGGCCATATCGAAGGAAAATGGTCTCGCTCCATCGCCTCCCCAAAGAAGAAGCCCTGCAGCTTGTCACATCCGAGATGGCCAAGCCACTCGGCCTGAGCGCTCGTTTCCACCACTTCGGCGATCACCTTGAGGTCCAGCGTTCGCGC
>JAVHMZ010044818.1:1395-12157 GCA_034782995.1 Amazona versicolor | reverse complement strand
ACGCCTCCCAGACACGGAGCGACAGGCCCACCCCATAGCCGGCGAGCGCCAGCCCCAGGTAGAACCGGCGCGAGCGTCGGCCCTGGACCACGCCCCAGCGGAACAGCGCGGCGCCGATCAGCATCGTGCCCGCCGCTTCCCAGACGAAGGCGATTTCTAGGAACTTGGTCTCCATATCGATGAACGACGACCAGGCGCTCCTCGCCCAGCGTCCGAAGCCGGCGGTGCGGTCCTTGTTCTCCGCCGCGGCCCGGGCGGCGATCTCCGCGCGGGCCTTGGCGCGGGTCTGCCGCTGCTTGGCGGCGTCCGGCGCGCCCTCTCTTTCGAGAAGCGACAGGAGGCTTACACCCTCGTAGTTCGAAACGTGGCCGTCGTGGTCCTTCATCGAAAGTTTCTGGCGTTCCAACTGGCTCCAGAGCTCGGATTTGACCTCCACCGGCGCGCCCTCGCCAGTCTGTACCAGCAAGCCGCTTTGCCCCAGCACTTGCAACTCGGCTGCGACGGCTAAGACCGCGATTCGAATGAGTACTTGGATGAGCTGCACCTTGAGGATCATACCGTGAGCAACTTAAAACTCTAGATCCTAACGTTACGAAGAGGCGAGTCGATCCGGATTTAAAAAAATTGCACGAAGTCGCAAAAAAGTGTAAAGGCAGTGTATGCAGAAATGGTGAAACAATCTCGTATTAGCTTCGGAACTTATTGTGATATCAACTGTTAACGCCGACTGAGCGGCAGCGTATGATGTGGCATGCAACCTGCTCTATATTCGCCGAGGAGACACACACATCATGCTCTGGTACGCCTGGGTATTTCTCGTGGTTGCAATTCTTGCGGCCGTTCTTGGATTTGGAGCCATCGCGGGGGCTGCAGCTACAATCGCGAAGGTTTGTTTTTTGGTGTTCTTGGTCCTGTTTCTGGTTAGCGTACTGTCGGGTCGGCGTAGTGCTTTGTAGCGCACGCAGACCAGACCAGCGATAGTGTAGCAGGCTTGGGGTGAGATATGTTACCCCAAGCAGAGACTCAATGTAGGTTTAATCTGTCAAGCCAGCATCGCAGACGATGTAGACTCAAAGCTCTGGATATGTTGGGTAGCGAAGTTGATCAGGACTTCCTTATCGAAGGTTATGCAACGATCCAGAGCCTTTGTCGTCACCTGAATGATTTTGACTATAGACTCTAAGAAACATTCTCGTGTTCGTCTGGCGTGTGAAGCTATTAAGAATCTTCCAAGTAAGTATTTAGCTACAAAAAGGCGATAGGCGTCAAGATAGTTATCTGCGGAGTAAGGTAGCTTCGTCGTGAAGGCTGCCGAGAACAGCCAGTTTTGCAGCAAATACGGATGAGGTTTCAGCAAGGAATCCATTTTGGATTCAGTCTCGTCCCACCCCTCAGAATCGACATCTTCCGCAAATTCTGAAACTAGCTTTCTGAACTGGGGGGAAGCATAGTCAGCCTTGATCCGCAAAATGAGTAGCTGCAGTACCAGCGAGGCGCGTCCAGAATAACTAAGTCGAGGGGGAGGGCGATATAGTTCGAGAAGGCCGCAATCCAGTGCGGTCTGAAAGCTGCTTACTCCCCTCTCCATATCGGCACTCTCGCTAACGTCACTCAACAACTTGCCAACTAGTGTTAGTCGGCGCTCGATAGAAAATTGCGTCAGCGTCAAAGTTTCTAAAACTGCACCGCGGACAAGGTCGGCATTCGAAGGCAGTGCGCGCCCGAACCGCAGATGTCTCGAATCGGCCACCTCATCAGCCAGGACAAGTTCAGAAGCCCTGTCGCCGAGAAGTACCAGCCGTGCTGCTTGCGGACAGGATAGATCGAGCGAGCGCTCCTGAAGGTGAGCGTTCACTACGCGAGGGAACGTATAGCAGGTATCGCCAAGATAGTCGCTCCCAAGGTCGTTTTGCAGGCTGCACAGCCCCTCCGATAAGAATGGGCATGAAGCGTCCGGCCTCAGTTTCACAGTGCTTATTGGCGCGGTCCCAAAGCCTGATGTAATTTGAATGAGCGGTTCGATATGCTGCCGAGCAGCTTGGGGCAGAAGTGTGTATCGGGTGCAAGTATCAGCATCCACCGGGACGACGAGGCCGGCACAACACGTATCCTCGCAAGCGGCTCCAACACATTGGAATTTCGAATACGCTTCCGGCTGCTGCCATCGCATAGGCGCAGGTGGAGGTGCAATTGGCAGCGGTGAGCCGATTTCAGATGTGTCCTGAACAGAGAAGGCGTTCATAATGCCATGGCCGTTGCTTCCGGGTACGCTTTGTGGTCGCTGCAGGGAAGGGAAGATCTCAGCCCGTACTGAAACGGGTGTCATTTTCAGGGAATTCCGAAGAGCATCGCCCGACGCCGTGCCCACTTCTATTCAGAGATGCGGCAGGTGAAACCGGCTCGGGCTCTGCCTGCGATTGCAATCCGGCACAACCGTGTCCTCCTCGGCTTAGCAAGTGAATTTCGACTCGCTCAGGTTTCGTTGCCTTCGGCACCTTTCGATGGCAGCCGCTACTTCGAACCGCAGGAACGTAGTGGGTTAAAAGAGTTCCGTCCAGAGGCCATCGCTGGAACAACGAGCCACCTCTTCGCCCTTGCGAAAGCCGAGCAGTCAGGCGAGCTGCACCTCTGTGAACTTCAACATTCCATCCACGTTTTGACAGCCTTCCGCGACTCGCCGCTCAATGCTAATCGCCGCGATCTGTTCTGGTGGGCCTGGGGCGTTCCTGTTTACGAAATTTTATTGGACGAGCAACATTACCCTCTTGCAGCCGAATGTGAAGCTCACGAAGGCTGGCACCAGCAACCGGGAGTGCGATTGATGGAAATAGCGGCCAAATATGGGTGCAGCGGGAAAGGGGCAATCTCTTCGGAACCGGTTTATGCGGCGCCATAGTGACTTCCAGTTGCCCATGCGGCCAGAATAGCCCGCGATTGATGAAGGCGACGCTCGATCTGCGCGACCCACTGCGAACACAACTGCAGGCGATCGCCTGACCCGAGGCCAGCGACTCGGCGCTGTTTTGCGCCTCAATCCGTCAGAAACGCAGTAGTTTTTACTCCGGAAACCTCGAACGTCCGCCTGCAGCTGGGGTTCTTACACGGAATCTTGTCATCCAGTAGCACCATATAGCTCTGAGCCTTCGCAAATTTGGCGCGGTCGCGTTCGTCAGCCCGGCCTGGCAGTCGTTCCAGCTTCCGGCGCACCAGCCATCGCAAATCGTAAGTCAGTGACGTGCGGCAGAAAGGACAGTTCAGTTGGGCAGGTTTGTTTACCTGCGATTCGCGATAGAAATTACGCTCGTCGAGTGGCATGGTCAGCGGCTGCTGAACCGGAAGTTCGCAATCGCGACCTCGTCGTTTCCGGGAATATACATGCCGACTCGATCCTGGGTTAGGTCGTGAGCCGCCGAGTCCACCGGAGTCAATTCCTGCCACGAGCCGTTCTGTGGCTTGACTCGCGCCAGAAGGCCATTCGGTTTCACGGACATGTCCACCTGTACCCACTCATCTCCGTCGAAAGTTAAATCTGTTCGCCCAAGCTCCGTCGACTTGCCGTCCACGACACGTTTCACTACTGCACGCTTGCCATCAAGCGTGAACAGGATGTAGTTCTCATTATTCACGTAACCGGCATACCACTGTACTTTCCCGCGCTTGAAAAGCCCGCCCTTACGCACCTGCGCCTGGAAGGAGTAATGTCCGGATGTTTTGGGCACGTGATACGGGATAAAACCACCGCCCCGGCGTACCTGCTGGCCTTCAATTTGAACCGTGCTGCTCGGAGGGGCTCCCGGAACTTGGCTTTCTACGTCTGCGGGAGCAGGCGGCGGCACGGGCTTACTCTCGGCAACGGCTTTGTCGAACTGAACATCGGGACCTGTCAGCACGATCGTCTGTCCATTGGCTACGGTTCTTTCAAAACGCTTAGGCTCGGCTTGTTCCCTCCGCAACTCGATGGCGTGGGTACCTGGTTTGAGATTCGACAGCGTAGCGTTGCCATCCGCCGCGATGGAGGCAGCGAACTCCTTGTCAACATAGACCATAGTTCCGGGCAGAGCGCCCTTGATCTGCAGCGTAGCCGCCTCAGGCAGAGGATCGAGCTTGAATTCCAGCCGCGCCTCCTCCGCCTTGTTCACATGAACGGTTTGCGGGGCAGGATCTAGAAAGCCAGACTTGTGAACACGAATGTTGTAATCGCCCACTTTCAATGGAATGCGGATTTGACCATGTTCTGTGCGGCGCCGATATAGCGCATCGTCGACATAGATATCAGCGCCATCCTCGCCTGCGGCAACCACAACCGTTCCAGCATTGGGATCGGACTTGATGTAAACGGTCAGCGCCGGCGCTTGCGTATAGGTCAACACGAATCGCTGTCGGTCTTTGCTCTCGGTGACCTGAAGATCGTGATCCTTTTGTCCGAGATTCTCGAGTGCGATTTCGTTAGTATCGGCGTCCCCGGCAGTTTCCCCGTCGATCAAAACAGCCGGATGGTCGGCGTTCGTAGTGAGCACTCCGCGGCCGCCTTCGGTCGACACTGCGACGGCCATCACATTGGAGGCAGCAGGCTGCCCAATCACGCGCGGGGCAGCACCTTCATTAACGTCAAAGCTGAGTGCCGCATTACCGTATTTCCCGCTGACGCGAATCGAGTGGCGGCCGGGGTCAAGTTTATCGACCGTCAGCTCTCCATCCTTGATCTCCCGCGGCTCACCATCGTCCAACACCAGCGTGGCAGGAATCAGATCGGTGTAAATGCGCAGGCTTGGTCCAGCAGACGGGACGTTGACCGGCTGATTTCCTCCCGGCTGCACGGGTTTGCTATCGCTATGTGCAGTTTCGGAGGAAGTTACGGTCTTCGCAGCCTCCGGTTGCGGAAAGTTGAGCCGGCGAGCGGTTTGGATCAGGTAGAAAAATGCGAAAAAAAGCAGCAGCGCAAAAAACAGCGCCAGGTAGGTCGCACGCTGCCAAGTCTTAGAATCGATCTCCTGCGCACCCGGGATATCAAGGTCGTTACTCTGGGCGGAGCCGACTGAGGATTTCTCACCAGTCCAGTTCTCTGCTGTCTCCTGCTTTGTCCGGCGGCCCGGCTCCGTAACGTCCGATCCTGCTTGTCGATCCCGCTCGGCTCTTTGAGAGGGTGCAGTTGCCGCACTCTGTGTGTCCCGCAAAAACCGACCGCGCTCGATAATCTCGTCGTGAGACTCGGCCAACGAGACCTGTAAATCAAAATCGTCAGGGTAGGTGCGACGCAAGTACTGCAGACGATCGAAATAGAATCGCAAATCATCCAGGGACTCGCTGCGGCTCACCTCAGCGCGAATCTGGCGTAGCTGCTCGTGCCCCGGCAATATCGAATCTGAGAGCTGTTGCGACCGATCCACCAGGAGCGCCTGAGTGGATTATAGCGAGGCACGCGGGTTTGCCATCATACGTACCTTGGTGCGGCGAGCACCACACTCACCGCACCTCCCCGACGCCAACCAATATGACGATGTGAGAGGCGTACCCTACCATGCAAGTCGGGCCGCCAGAATACTAATTACGCCTGGCGTTATGCTTGTCGCGATAGATGCTACGGCTCAACCGGTTCTGCTGATGCCGAACCTGGTGGCGCTCAGAGTTGGTTAAATGGCCATTGTCGGCAGCTCGGTCGGCAGCCACTTCCCGGTTAATCCCCTGTTCGCGGTTTTCCAGGCGGCTGGTTTCACCCGGCGTCAACGAGCCGGACTTTACGCCCTGCGCGATACGGTCCTGTTGTTCCTGTTCCCGCTGATTAATGGTCTGGGCGGGAAGCAGACTTGCAAAGGCGATCAGCATGCTGCAGGCAGTCAATTTGAGTTTCATTCTTCGTTCCTCCTAGTGCGCTCATTGCGCTTTTCTCTTTGCGCCTCGTCCCGGCGCTCTAACTCAATTGACGGTCTATGTATGCTGCGGTGTACGCCAACCACATTAAGCTTTGTGCATAGAATGGCCAGAAATACTCGTACTCCGTAAGTGCTAAACCTGGCAGTACGGGTATGGAGAATGACTTCACACTGCGCAATGCAGAGCCATATGATGCAAACAGGCTGGCTCTCCTTGGCGCGGCTACCTTCTTGGAAACTTTCGCAGGCATTTTGGAGGGCGATGAGATATTGCAGCACTGCGCTCACAAGAATTCGGTAGAGCAGTTCGCAGCTTGGCTCCATTCGCCTGTCAGTCAAGTTTGCATTGCGGAGGTTCGTCGTGCGCCCGTTGGCTATGCTGCCCTTACTCCACCAGAGCTGCCGCTCGAAACGGACGACCGCGATATTGAACTGCGGCGCATATACCTGCTTCATCGATTTCAGAAGGCCGGTGCCGGTTCGGCACTCCTGACCTGGTCGATTGAGGAGAGCAAACGGCTTGGCAAATCACGGCTCTTGCTGGGTGTGTACGCCGGGAATGATCAAGCGATCGGATTCTACCAGCGGCATGGCTTTGCAGTAATAGGGACGCGGCAATTCAGAGTGGGGTCGCAGATATGCGACGACCTGATTTTGGCGTTGCAGCTTTAGGCTAACTTACTCGGCTCCGAGTTCCACACGAATGGCGTCGGCGATGCGCGCTGTCCATCGATCGACTTCGGACATGGTCGGCGCTTCGATCATCACCCGTGCCAGCGGCTCAGTGCCGGAGAAACGAACCACAACACGGCCGCTACCGGAGAACTCCTGCTCGGGTCGAACGCGATCCCGCCTTCGACTCCGATGGGCGGAGCGTTGCGTTCGAGTGGGTGGTCAGCGAGGGCTTCATTCGCAGTATTCGGTATCGATGCACCACCTGCGTAACTCTGATTGCGCTCTGTGAGCATGCCTCGGATCTGATTCGCGGTCGAACCGTCACCGAGGCATCGGGACTCGAATGCAGCGATCTGTTGCCAGTACCGGATGCCGGCCGCGCTGCGCTCGTCATGGAAATCGTATGGCAGAACGTCGTAGAGCGTCCCCTCCAACACCCGGCGCAACAGGTCGAGTTGGCGGACGCGCGGCGGATAGTCGCCGTCGCGCGGCAGCAGATCGCGTATCGTATCGAACATTCACCGACCAATCGAGCAGGATTGAGGACCCGCACCGAAGCGGGTTCGCTTCAGCGCGCCAGGTGGTGCGCCGTCAGGTGTCGCGCGCCAGCCCCGCTCGCGCTCAATGCAAGGAACCCGCGTGACAGGGCATCCACCTGGTCATCCTTGCGGCCGTGCGGGAAGTCCGCCAGTTCGTCCAGAAACGCCGTGTTCCACTCGCCTCGCATCACGGCAAGGTTGCCGGCCTCGACCTGGCTTGCCACCGGGCCTGCCCTCGTCAGCTTGCTGCCGGTCTCGCGCGTGGCGCTCACCCGGTATCCCGCCAGTTGGGCGATCATGTACTGTGCCTGTGCCTTGCCGGCCTGTCCGGGATCCTGGGGCAGGCTGATCGCCGTCGCAGGGCCGTCCGCGGCAGCGGCGCGCAAGACCGCGTTCATCACGTCGTGCGGGCTGCTTCGCAGCCGGATCACATCGAGCGTCACGAAGCGGCCCGTCGCCTCCCGTCCCAATTTCAGCCCTACGGTCCAGTCGGGGTTGCACGTCCCGTCGTCCATCGTCGCCGCCAGATCCCATGCGCGCACTGTCTGCAGCGGCGCAACCCTGTCCAGCACCGCAATGCGGGAGACGGCGAACAGCGTGTCCCCGGCCCGGCGTGGTTCCTGCTGGAACAGCGCGGCCCAGGCGCGTTCGCCCATCACGGCTCGTTTGCGTTGCAGCGCCGCCTCGTCTTCCCAGCTCGGCCATAATGCGGCCCCCTGCGCGCGGCCCAGCGGATCGTCCGGTCCTGCCAGGGCCGGCAGCTTCAGGCACCGCCAGCCATCATCTGCCGCAAGCAGGCGGCCACCCAGATCGTCCAGGTGCCAGCGGGTCATGATCAGCACGATGCGGCCGCCGGGTTTAAGCCGCGTCAGCAGGTCGGATCGATACCAATCCCAGACCTGCTCCCGCAACAACGGGCTGTCGGCATCCTCGTGCGATCGCACGGGATCATCGATCAGCACCAGGTCAGCCCGTCGGCCGGTCACACCGCCATGCACGCCCACCGCATAGTAAGTGCCGCCCTGCGCGAGGCAGAAATCGTGCCGCGCATTGGGCGTGGAGAGTTCCAGCCCCAGGCACCGGCCGTATTCGGTAATGAGTCCTCTCACACGCCCGCCGAAAGTCGCCGCCAGAGAGGCGGTGTGGGAGGCGGCGATCAGGTTGCTGCCTGGATGGCGGGCGAACCACCACGGCGGAAACAGCACCGATGCGTAGGTCGACTTGGCCGATCCCGGCGGCATCAGCACCATCAGCCGGTCGGTCTGTCCTGCCCGAACCGCTTCCAACTCGCGCATCAGCACCCGGTGGTGTGCCGCGGCCCGATGCCCGGCGGGCAGAGCAAGCCTGGCCCAGCTTTCGAAACGCTCGCCGACCCGATGCTGCAGCAACGCCTGGGCCGCGGCCCGGTCAACCCCCGATCGCGACAGCATGCGTGGCATCGTCCCCGCTGTCGGCCGCCATTTCCTCTGCGTTCCATCTGGCCAGCTCGGCATCGCTCAGAAGCGCTTCTCTGGAAGCCTCCTGTCCTCGCCGATGCAGGTAAGGGGCCGCCGCTTGAGCGAGCTTGGCGGCGGCGTCGTGGTCGCCGTCGGACCATTTCTCCCGCATCACGGCCAGGATCACGTCGAGCGGAGAGGACGGGCATGCCCCGGACATTGCACTCGCTTCGTATCGCGATGGGGAGTTAGGGAGGAGGGAGCGTTGCGCGCTCACCGCCTCATCATGCCGCAAGTTATACGAAAATCCGGGGCAGGTGGGCAAGGAAAAAATTCCGCATATCGGGAAAAAAAGCGGAACCAGCCCTGCAAGCTCCGATCGCCAACCCTGCCCGGCAGGTCTCCGCGGTTCACCCGGCCCGACCAGCACACCGCCTCAAGGGCGCTCGTCGCCGATCCTCGCCGGTTTCGTCCAATGCCGACCTGCGTGACGGTCCGGCGACACGATGACGAACACGCGGAATACGCGATCCGTGATCGCTGTCTTGATCTTGCCGTAATTCTCCTCCTAGCGTCCGTCGTTCACGTCGCCATGAAATCGTAGGCACGCCGTCCGGCTCGCCAACGTGATCGGGAGGTCTTTGGTTGAGGTTCCGGTCCGCCCTTGTCCTCGCGTCGTGGGTTGCCTCGCTGGGTATCCCGCCAGTTCTGGCGGCCCCGGCAGCCATCGCGCAGGACCATCCGGGTTCGCGCAACCCGCTTGCAACGGTCGCCTCCGCGTCGGAAGCCGGCGATCCGCCGCCCCCCAAAGCCACGGGGACGGCTACAGTACAAGCGGACAGACTCGCTTCCATGGAGTTGCCTTCCGCTCCTGACGGGTCGGATGGGTCCGCCCGCGTAGGTCACGGCGACATGCCGGCCACCGGTGTGGCGTCCTGGTATGGGCGGGCGTGGCGGGGACGCCGTATGGCCGGCGGGCGCCGCTTCGACCCCGACGCCATGACCGCTGCCTCCCACACCCTGCCGCTCGGCACCCGGGTCCTGGTGACCCTTGAAGACACCGCAAGATCGGTCTTGGTCACCATCACCGACCGTCAAGCGGCGTCCCATCGCATCATCGATCTCTCGATCGCGGCGGCCCGCAAGATCGGCCTGGTCGGTCGCGGCACGGCGTGGGTCATCGTCCGTCGGGACTGAAACCGGCGATGGCGCAATCTCCTTGGGCGGTCCTCGCGCTGGTGGCCGGCCTTGCGGCATGCGCGTCCCGCGCTTCGGTCCGCTACGTCGGAACGATGGCCCCCACGTCAGGCGCGTGCCGGTCCGACATCGCCACGCTCGTCCGCACGGGCGGCGCGGTCAGCTTTGCTCCTTCGGATGGTGCGCTGGTCCTGGCCGGCAGCGTCGACCAGACCGGCCATGCGCAGGCCCTGCTGATCACGCCGGGCATGAACGGCAGACCCTATCCCATGCAGCTGGACGGGCGGTTTGCAGGCGTGGATTTCGTCGGCCGCTATCGCACGCCCGCCTGCCGCGCGACCGTGCATCTCACCATCCGCTGAGCCTTGCCTCGCGCAGCACCGGCCGCTTGCAAATAAGAGAGCCGTTCCGCGGCGCAACACAACGTTACGAAAAAGAACAGAGCTGACAAAAGATGGCGCCCGTTCTCGCATACGATAGTATATCCAGGCTATCGCCACGGCGACCGATCCACATCGTCGCGGACAGCCGCAATAACGGCTTGCACCATGGTCAGATAAGGCGCATGGGAACTCGCTCGATAAACACGTTTCCTTCCATACAGCTCCGTCTTGGCATGGCAGACGCTGGATGCAGCCAGATGCGTTACCGGCTCCGCTCACTCGACCTCTCCGGCTACTCGGCTTCGGTCGGGCTTGCCGTGTGCGCGCAGGATGCCGATCGCCTGGTGGCGCTGGCGCGCCGGCACCTTCCCGCGGGCTGGAGGATCGAGTTATGGCTCGACGGCCGGCGCGTCGACCCGCCCCCGGCTGCCGTCCGGCCCAGAGCGGAGGGTACGGGTTCGGCTGTTACGATGCGGTCCGCAGGACCTTCACGATCAGATCGACCCCTTGGGCGTGCCAACGTTGAACCGCCTTATGATCGGCGCCGATCAGGCTTGCCACGCGCCGCCAGCTGAACAGGTGGCGTTCCGTGACCGGACTGACCAGCAGCCGCGCCCCCACGATCCGGCGCAGCACGACCTTGTCCCGGGGGATCAGCGCGA
>JAVHMZ010044817.1:0-30947 GCA_034782995.1 Amazona versicolor | reverse complement strand
GTCCACGGCATTGCCCTCAGGCTACCAGTGCCGTCTGAAGAGCCCTGCTTTCCTTCCATAGTTCCATGTAGGGCTTCAGTTCGATCATCATGCGGCGGAACTGCTCAAAGGTGAGCGACTGAGCGCCGTCGCTGATCGCTTTCTCCGGATTGGGATGAACTTCGACGATAATTCCATCCGCTCCGATCGCCACCCCTGCTCGCGAAAGCGCAGGAACCAGACTTCGCTTGCCCGTCGCATGGCTCGGATCGAGAATCACCGGAAGGTGGGTCAATTCGTTAAGGACAGGTATCGCGCTGATGTCACAGGTATTGCGAGTGGCGGTTTCAAAGGTGCGGATTCCGCGCTCGCACAGGACGACATCCCGGTTTCCATGCGCGACAACGTACTCCGCAGACATGAGGAGCTCTTTGATGGTAGCGCTCATGCCCCGTTTCAGCATCACGGGACGCCCGCAGGCGCCAAGCGATTTCAGGAGGGCGAAATTCTGCATGTTGCGCGCGCCGATCTGCAGGATATCCGCGTAACTTGCCACGAGATCGACATCGCGGTCGCTCATGACTTCCGTTATCACAGCAAGACCGGTCGCGTCCCGCGCTTTGGCTAAGAGCCGCAATCCTTCTTCTTCCATGCCTTGAAAATCGTAGGGGGAGGTGCGCGGCTTGAAGGCGCCGCCTCGGAGGATTTTCGCTCCTGAACGGGCGACCGATTCGGCGGTTTCCATGATTTGCCGCTCGCTCTCGACCGAACACGGCCCCGCCATCACCACGAAATCATCGCCGCCGATCTCGACCCCTCGCACGCGCATACCGCTTCGCTCCCTCTTGAATTCTTTGCTGACAAATTTGTAGGGAGCGGAAATGCGCACGGCCTTTTCCACGCCGGGCGTTGCCTCGAGCTGCTCAAGACAAGCCGTCACGTCTCCCACGCCGACCACGCCGATGACGCACCGCTCGTCGCCGGTGATGGAATGCACTCGATAGCCAAACTCGCGCACGCGCTCGCAGACATGGTCGATTTCACTTTGCGTGGCGTGGCGCCTCATGGAGATGATCATGATCCGTTCCTCAAAACAAAAAAGCCCACTCTTTCGAGTGGGCTCGTTGACATCTTATCTGTTTCTATCGTTTACGCCAACGCCACTCGAGAAAAGGGAGTGAAGCACCAGAAGCGGTACCAAAACGAGTTGGCGAGTGCGAAGCGCATCGAAAAAGCTAGTCTATGTCACAGCGGTAGGGGAATGCAAGTCAAGAGAGGAGCCTTTTTTTGGCGGGAAGGGTCTCCTTAGAGAATGTGCTCGATTTGCACATCTCCCCATTTCTCCCGCAAATATTCCGCGACAAGGCGGCGATGGCAATGGAGCGGCTGCTCCTCGCTGCAAAGCAAACACGCGCTCTCCAGCAGGTCCCGGGGAACGGTTTCCTCAATCCGCCGCTCCGCCATGAGCTCGAGAAACCGGCGCTCGTATAGCGGCCAATCCCCGTTCTTCTGCTTCTTATAAGGGTCAAGAATGTCCGCGGTCGGCGCCAGGGCGGGGAAATGGACGTAGTCGATCCGGCAAATTTCCCGCGTGAAATATCGCAGGTCGTCCTTCTTGGTAAAGCCTGCAAGCTGCGATGCGTTGTTCAGCCGCACATCCACGAGCCGCTTCACGCCGGCGTCCTTCAAACGCGTAAAAAATGTCTCGGCTGATTTCTTGGTAAAACCGATCGTAAATAGTTTCATCCAGCCGCGAGCTCTGCCCCGGTCTCCGCCTCGTAGGCGATCCGTGCTCCCTGTCTGTCGTAGACATCGGCAAACTCTTCATCGGTTCGGTTGAACAGATCGCCTTGCGGCAGGTTGAGCAGATATGCCAATCTCTTCAGCGCGTCCGTGTGGTTTTCGAGCTTTCCGTCCGCATGAATGTGCTCGATGTCTAAACCCGCCTTGACCAGATGCCTGGAGACCAGGATCGTGCGGTGGCACTCGAGAGGTTCTTTTTCCGCGCACATCAGGACGATTCGGTAGCCTTTCTCGAGCCCTTCCTGTAACCGCGCGAGCCCTTCCCGGAATATCGCCGTTCGGGCTAGTTCCCCGTACTCCACCTTGCCGTCCTTGTAGCAAGTTCGATCGTCGCTGCGGGCCCCCAGTTCTTTGCCGAGGAAAAGGTACTTGAGGCCGCGTTCCGGTAGAGCTTTCTTGAGTTCGTCGATATTGAACTGCGGACTCATACGGCTGAAAGGCTTGGAACGAACATCGCAAACGGCCGTAATCCCATGCTGAAAGAGCAGTTGAAAAAATTGCTCCCGGTCGTGAGTCGAATGGCCGATGGTGAAGACTGTCTGCTGCATCGCTACCTGTAGGGCCGCTTGGGAATCACCGCGGCCACCAGCTTATGGCATCGGCCGTCGCCCTTGTATGCTTCCGTAAGGCTGACGCAGAGATAAACATCCGGCAACGGGTAGCTCCCGGGCTCTCTGTTTCTAAATGCGCTTCGAACCACGGGATCGGTCACGCTCAAATTGTGCACTGTTCGGTTATACCTGAAGCACGCGCGGAAGGTTCGTTTGTCTTCCCGGGAACTCGTCCCCACCGCGACGGCGAACTCGTCCGGCTCGATCAGCAGCAGTGAATGGGTAATGCGAGCGGCATCTTCCCGGCTGACGCAGTCATGCATCCCGTCCTTGGTGCTGTCGCGGTTAATCCATAACGAATCCGGCCGCTCCAGATGGTCGCGGAGGTCATCCCACTCCTTCCAGCCGCGCCTGATCCAATGCCCCGCATCGATGACGAAGTTTTCCCTCTGGTGCCGGATCGGTTCGGCCCTGAGGACCGGGACATCCACCACGTCCAAAAGATCAGGGATGTGGCCGTTCCCATACCGGCACTCCTCATAGTTCACCTCTCTCGTTTCGCGGGCGCTGACGGGGCGAATCCAGCCGTCCCATCCGGAATTTACAATTTCGCGGCCCGCCATGCACCATCCTCCCGGCTTATAGGAGATCGCCAGACAGACAATGGTCTTCACTACCATTCTTTGTCGCGATCAGACCACCCGCGCCTCCGCTGATTGAAGAGCCGGCGACGAGTCCCGGCGCGCCTTCGCGAAGCGATCCTTCCATCGGAGACACGGCCGCTCAACGAATCGATACGACAGGGTCGCCAAGATCGTAATCACGGCGATCGCCGCGGGGGCCGCGATCCAGCGGGATTGATTATCGAGGAAATGGAGATCCGCCAGGCACTGCTGGTAGAGATACACCGAATACGAGATCGCGCCCAGAAATACGACGGGCGCCGCGCCGGTCCATGAAAGCCAGCACGTTCGCGAGTGGGCCAACAAAACCACCAGGCTCGCAGCAATCAACACGGGTTCGAGCGACAGAAACACCGTATCGCGCAGCTCCGGACTCACGAACGGATGCGCCGCGGTCGAGATAGCCAGCGCGAACAGCACGGCGATCGCTCTCCAGGGCCTCGATGTCAGCCACGTCAACAATCCCAAGGCGCGCGACTCCCAAAGCGCCACCGCCAGCAGGCATCCCGCAAGAAGATGGTCCGCGCGCGTTTCGAAGGATTCGAACACATAAATCTGGTTGAGCTTCAAAACGTATACCGCCACCGTGCGGTAAATCCATGTCACGCCGATGGCGCCGAGGAGAAACCGAAGCCGCTTCCCCCTCGTGCTGCCGAGCAGGAGAAACGCGAGCGGCCACACGAGGTAAAACTGTTCCTCGATCGCGAGCGACCATGTGTGCTCCAAGCCATGATGCGGCATGTCCCAAAATGACTGGTAGTAGTTGCTCACATAGAGCGCGGCCGCGATGGCCTGTGGGCGGTCAACGGGCGCGTGAAACCATAGCCGGACCAGTGTATTGAAAGCGAGATACACATAAAACGCCGGGAAAATGCGCAGCGAGCGGCGAACGTAGAACGCCCGCAGCGAAATGGAACCCGTCTTCGATTCTTCCTGGAGCAGCAGCCAGGTAATCAGAAAGCCGCTGACCACGAAGAAAACTGAAACACCGAGGCTACCCGAAGCTCCCGGAACGCGGAAGTGAAACAGCACCACCAGGAATGCGCCGAAGGCCCGCAAGGCGTCGAGACAGGGGATGTGCCTCTGCGTGATGGCGGATGCGAGTGCGGGAGGTAAGGGTGCGAATCGCCTCGCGGCCGCGGCTGTCGACTGGTGATGGGAGGCCACGATGGAAGGGGCTGAGGCTCGATTACTATTGTACAGTTGGGTACCGAAAAGTCTCGCTTCCGCAGCCATGACGCGACGTGAACTCCTCCTCAGTTCCGGTCTATCGTTGAGCCTTCCCTTCGCAGCCGGCTCCGATCAGGGTAAGCCTGCGCGCGTCCTCCCCGGCACCGCGCCCCTCGACTGGAGCGGCGATCTTTCCGAGCGTATGATGGCCGGGGCGCACCGCTTCGTCGAGCGCAAAATCACGCAATCGCGGGCGCTTCGCGGGAAGTATTGGCATCGCGATTTCTCGTCGCCCCATGCGTACGCAGCCTCCGTCCAGCCAAACCGCGAGCGCTTCCTCAAAATCATCGGCGCCGTGGACGCCCGCGTTCCGCTCAGGTGGGAACGCTTCAGCGAAGCGTCCGACCCGCCGCTCGTCGCAGAAACGGACCGGTATCGCGTTTACCAGGTTCGTTGGGGCGTACTCGACGGCGTGTCGGCGGAAGGCTTACTCCTCGAGCCAAAAGCCGCGCCCTCGGCCTTCGTCGTTGCGCTCCCGGACGCCGACCAGACTCCGGAACAAATCGCCGGGCTCGCCCTAGGAGGCGCGGCTGACGCCCAGTTCGCGCGCCGCCTCGCCGAGAACGGGTGCGAAGTGCTCGTCCCGGTGATGATCGATCGAACCACTCGCTGGTCCGGGCATCCGGAGATCGCGCAAACCGATCAAACCCACCGCGAGTGGATCTACCGCCAGGCTTTTCACATGGGCCGCCACGTGATCGGTTATGAAGTGCAAAAAGTGATGGCGGCCGTGGATTACTGGAAAGGGCGAGCGCCGGCAGCCCGCATCGGCGTCGCAGGCTACGGAGAGGGCGGCCTGATTGCCTTCTACTCCGCTGCGGCTGACCCGCGCATCGACGTGGCGCTCGTGAGCGGTTATTTCACCTCGCGCGAAGAATTATGGGCCGAGCCGATTTACCGCAACGTATGGTCCCTTCTCACCGAGTTCGGCGATGCGGAACTGGCAACGCTTATTGCGCCTCGCAGCCTCACCGTCGAGTACAGCCGGGGACCGGACGTCACCGGTCACAAGGGCGACCTCCGGACGCCGGATTTCCCCATCGTTCAAGCCGAGTTCGCACGCATCGACGCCCTGCTACCCCCCGGCTTCCAACCGAAGCAGCTCGTCAGCGGCCCCGGAGGCGTGCCGCTCGGGCCGATGTCCGCCGAATCCATGCGCCCATTCGCGCAAGCTCTCAGCGTCCGCACGGAAATGCCGATCTCGACCGTCACTCCGAAAGACGGGCGCGCCGCGTTCGATCCCGGACAGCGCCAAAAGCGGCAGGTGCGCGAGCTGGAAGGGCACGTCCAATCGCTTGTCCGCGCCTCGGCCCGCACGCGCGAACAGTTCTTCCTCTACAAAGTGATGCCGGAGCTGGCCGACGAAACCTGGACCGTCGAGCTGCGTCGCAGAACGTATTCACCGGCCCGATTCATGGACGCCGCGAAGTGGTATCGCGGCTATTTTCGCAACGAGGTGCTCGGCGCTTTCGATGAGCCGCTCCTGGCACCCAACCCGCGCTCCCGGCAGATTTATGACACAGCAAACTGGAGCGGCTACGAGATCACGCTGGATGTCTGGCCCGACGTATTTGCCTGGGGCATCCTTCTGGTTCCCAAAGGTCTGAAGCCGAACGAACGGCGCCCCGTTGTCGTGTGCCAGCACGGACGCCGCGGCGTTCCGCAGGAAGTAGTCACAGGCGACAACGGCTACTATCACGATTTCGCCGCGCGCCTGGCAGATCGAGGTTTCATCACGTTCGCCCCGCACAACCTCTACCGGGGCGAGGACCGCTACCGCATCCTTTCCCGCAAGGCCAACGGCGTAAAGGCGTCGCTATTTTCCTTCATCACGAGCCAGCACGAACAGATCCTGCGCTGGCTGGGAACGCTGCCGATGGTGGACCCCAAACGCATCGGCTTCTACGGCTTGAGCTATGGCGGCGAGACCGCCGTGCGCGTGCCGCCGGTCCTCGAAGGCTACGCCCTCTCCATCTGCTCGGGCGATTTTAACTCCTGGACACGCAAAGTGGCCGCCACCGATGAGCGCTTCAGCTTCATGTACTCCATCGAGTGGGAGATGCCGTACTTCGATATGGGCAACACCTTCGATTACGCGGAAATGACCTATTTGATGATCGACCGGCCTTTCATGGTGGAGCGGGGCCACAACGATCGCGTGGGCCGCGACCAGTGGGTGGCGCATGAATACGCGAAAGTGAAGTGGCTCTACACCCAACTGGGCATTGGCGACCGGACCGAGATCGAATACTTCGACGGCGGCCACACCATCAACGGACACGGCACATTCCGGTTTCTGCACCAGCATCTCGATTGGCCGGACAAAACAGGACCCGCGTAAAGACCCATCAATACACCGCAAAACAAAAAGCTTGATTGGAGTCGCTCGCGGAGAGCGCGTATTCACCGTTGGGCAGGCTGCGATCCACCTCCAAACGCCAGGTATTGGGCCCCAAAGGTTTCACGGTAAGAGTAAACGGCTCGGGGCCTTTCTTCTTTTTGGGAAACACGATTTGGCGATTTCTTCCATTCACCTGCCAGGCGTAAACCTGTAACTTGGACGGATCGAGCTTAGCGGATTTCATTAAGAAGATGGGACTGGCCAGCGGAGTTTTGGCCGATGAGGTGGGCCCGGGTACCGTGTAGGTGACTCCATCCTTCCCCTCTTGCGGCTTTGCTTCCACAGCCTCGGTCGGAATCAATTCTTGGGCATGCAGCAGGTAGGGAAGATCTGCCTTGGCGGGTTCCGGGAGCTTGGCTTGAGCGCGCAGAAGAATAGAAACAAATGCAGAAAGTACAAAGGCGCGACGGCTCACCGCACAACATCATACCCCGAGGCTGCGTCGAGCCAGTATTGATAGCTTCTCGGCGTAATCGATCCGGGCAACCGCCGGTTACAGTCTCCAAGCCAAATGAGAAACGCGGCAGATTCTCGATCCAGACCTAGCAGGCGAATGGACCGCAAAATCCGGGTGATGCGCAGGTGATTGTGGTTGAGCGGCGTAAGCCAACTTGGCGCACGACTGGTGAATGCCCGCGAGTCGGAAACCGTCTCACCGTCCCATGCGGCCCCGTAAAACGAAAGCATTCGGATGAATGAAGTCCGCAAGCGATCCCGCATACTGAGATTCTTGAATGCAGCAACCGTGGCTCCGTCCAACACCGGAGCGTCCGGGTTGGCCCCGCTCCGTTCCGGGAGCGGGAATAGCCATTGGATGTAGTCATGGACGTCTTCGAGGAGGTCATCCGTCCACCCTTGAATCTCGGCAAGCAACCGTCCTCGGTCGTCCGGAGCCGTTCCCTGATAGAACGCGATGAGCGGATTGGTAGCCAAATCAAGGCTGCCAGTAAGGCGTTCGGCCGTAATGACCATGCACTTCGGTGTGCCAAGTCGGATCGGCCATATCCGGCCAGTTGTCCTTGTCGAAACCCGGAGCGTTCTGCAGAACTTCCTTATCGACGTCCAAGATGAACTCTTGCTTTTCGGCGTCAAGGGCGAGAGAGTCCCAGGGAACTGCAAAGAGCTTATCTCCGATGCCGAGAAAGCCTCCGAACGAAAGAACCGCATAGGCAATGCGCCCGCCGTTCACGTCGATCATGATCTCTTCGATCTTGCCGAGACTGTCGCCCGCTGCATTGCGCACTTGGTTGCCCATCAGGGTTCCAGCGGAGATGATCAGGTTCTCACTCCCTGCACTCGGGTTGATGATGGAATCGCTCATAATTGGATTGGCTCAATAGCCCGTGGAACTCATGTTCATTGGCTGGTCGAGACGGAAGGTGAGCACGGTCTCCGAGGGCACCCGCACCTCTCCGCCTTTGGTCAATACTTGGACGCCGGCACCGGCCGCGGCGCCAGCCAGAGCGCCGATAAGTGCGCCCTTCCCCCCGCCGCCAATTGCGCCCAGTAAAGTACCCAGAGCCGTGCCACCTCCGACGATCTCCGCGGTCCGGCGGTTGCCGCCGATGCCGTCCCGGCCGGAGCGTTGCACGTCCTGAGTACTAATCATGAATTTCTGACCGTTTACGACCACATCCTGGATGTCGAGAACCAAATTCGAGCTGCTACGGATGCTGCCGCCGTTGGTCGAGCGAATGATGAGGTCCGCCATGGACCCGCGCGGAATCACCACGTCGCCATTTTGACCCATGACGTCGCGGTCGATCGTCGCGGGAAAGATCTGCCCATCGTTGGCATCCTTGGAGCTGATCACGGACGTTGTCCGGACGGCGAGCTCCGTGCCCGCGGGGAGATTCCGATCAACCCCGCCGGCGTTGTTGAAATTGCCGTTACGCTGGTTGTATCTGGCGTCATTATTCCCGAAATTTCCGTTGTTTGGGTTATTCCTGGGGCTATTGGGATCGTACCTCTGTGGATCGTTCGGCCCGTTAGAGAAGCCGTTGTACCCGGGACCTGTCCCTCCGAAGAGTATCGACTGCACTTCGCTCGTTCGGAAGCGGTATGGGTTGCCGCTGTCATCCTGGAACGAAACAGAGTCGGAGCTACCCGAAAGAAATCGGCCGGAGATCGTGCGGCCGTCCCGGAGATAAATGGTGTTCGGGCCCGCAAGCATTTCCAGTGGAAAGCAACTTACTAGAGCGAAAAAAGCAAACTTTCGCATAACATCACCCGCGACTCGAGGAGCAATCATCGGGCCAGTGCTATTGCCGTAGCTCAGGCAGGGAAAGCAGGCTGCTGCCGGTCTCGCGATCGGCCTTCCGGCGCAGATCCAAGATCAGATGCATGACCCGATTTTCGATATCGTTGCACGACTTTTCGTATACCGCGGCGCTTTCTCCGAAGGGATCGATCACCTTCCACTCAAGCGTCGGTACGGAAGGGCGTCCGGGGAGGGCGAAGCCGCTCATATTCACAATCAGATCGAACTCTCTGGCCTCGCGCGGCTCGAAGCGTTTGGGAAAATGGTGAGAGATGTCGATGTTCTTCTCGCGCATCGTGGCAATCGTCTCCGCGGCCACGCTGGGAGTGGGAGAAAGACCGGAGCTACGAGCGCGAAGCACATCCCGGCCATAGACATTCGCGAAGCCTTCAGCCATCTGACTGCGGCAGCAGTTTCCGATGCAGACAAAGAGTATCTGTTTCAGGGCCAAGAATTTACTTCAGTGTACCCAGAAACATCCGGTGAATGCGGGTGTCGCCTGTGAGCTCCGGGTGGAAGGTCGCGGCGAGATGCCGGTCCTGGCGCACCAGAACGGGGTGATGGAGGTACGTGGCCAGTACCCGGGCGCGCGGACCGACGTTTTGTATCACGGGCGCGCGGATAAACACGGCCTCCAGCGGGGCTCCGTTCAGCTCGGAATCCGGCGGTATTTCGAGCGGAACGATGCGGCTATCGATCTGACGGCCGTAGCCGTTGCGCTCGACGGAAAGATCGAGGATATCGAGGGATTCCTGGCGAGGATGAGTCACCTCACGCGCCAGGAGAATAACGCCGGCACAGGTGGCCAACACCGGCTTCTCTCTGGCAAAACGCGCCAGCGGCTGCTTGAGCTTTTCCACGTCGAGCAATCGCAGCATGGTTGTGCTTTCGCCTCCCGGCAAAACCAAGCCATCCAAGTCGGCAAGCTGACCGGCAAAACGGACAAATATGGGGTGAGCCCCGCATTGGGCGAGCGCCTGCCCATGAGCCTCAAAATCGCCTTGCAACGCCAGTACGCCGACCCTCGGCCGGTGTGGTGAAGCCACCCGTTACCAGCCGCGCGTTTGCATCAACTCGGCCTCCGGCAGCTTGGAGATCTCGAGTCCGGGCATGCCGACGCCCAACGACTCGCTCGCCTCCAGCAGCTTTTCGGGATCGTTGTAGAAGGTCGCAGCTTTCACAATGGCCTTCGCAAAAAGTTCCGGCTGAGGCGACTTAAATATTCCCGAGCCGACAAATACGGCTTCCGCGCCCAACTGCATAACGAGCGCCGCGTCCGCCGGCGTCGCGATTCCTCCCGCCGAGAAGTTGGGGACGGGCAGCTTTCCATGCTCGGCGACATACTCCACCAGCTCGAGCGGGGCCATGTGCTTCTTAGCTTCATGCACCAGTTCTTCCTTGCCGAGCACGGTGAGCTGCCTCATTTCCTTCACGATAGTGCGGATGTGCCGCACGGCCTCGACTATATTGCCCGAACCGGCCTCGCCCTTGGTGCGGATCATGGCCGCGCCTTCCGCGATGCGCCGGAGCGCTTCGCCCAAATTCCGCGCGCCGCAAACGAACGGTACTTTGAAGTCGCGCTTGGCGATGTGATGCTCTTCGTCGGCAGGCGTGAGCACTTCCGATTCATCGATGTAATCGACCCCGACCGCTTCCAGAATGCGCGCCTCCATAAAATGTCCGATGCGGGCCTTGGCAATGACGGGGATGCTCACCGCCTCCATAATTTCGCGGATGGTGCGGATCGGAGACATGCGCGCGACGCCGCCTTCCTTCCGGATATCCGACGGCACGCGCTCGAGCGCCATCACCGCCGAGGCGCCGGCCTGTTCCGCGACCACCGCCTGCTCCGCGTTTACGACGTCCATGATGACGCCGCCTTTTAGCATTTCCGCTAAACCCACCTTCAACCTAAACTGCTCGTCCATTTGCATCTTGGCTACTCCATTGTTCTTAGTTGGATTCGTCACACCATGGCCGGCGCGGGCTCCCGGTCGCGCGACCGCTCCGCCGCCAGTTCTTCGGAAAATAAACAACCCAAAGCCTCAACTCCGCTCTCGATCAAAGCCGAACTCAACCCCGCGAAGCTTAAACGAAGGCCGCTCGGGTGAGCCCGGGACAGGGAAAAAAACTTGCCCGGCAGGTACGAGACGCCTCGATGGTGCGCTTTCGGCAGGAGCTCAGCCGTATCGAGCGATCCAGGCAGTTCCACCCAAAGATTCATTCCTCCTTCCGGGCGCGTAAAGCGCGAACCCGGGGGGAGAGAGCGCGCGCAGGCTGACAGGACAGCGCTTCGCCGCTCGCGCCCCTCCACCAATGTACGAGTCAGGTGTTGCGCCAACCGTCCTGAGCGGGCGAATTCCAGCATGACCGCTTGCGAGAAATGGTCGCTATGCAAATCCACCATGGCTTTCGCCTCGGTCAACCGCTGGATGACCGGCCGCGGCCCAATCATCCATCCCACGCGAAGGCCAGGGAAGGCGATCTTCGAAAAACTTCGAAGAAGGATCACGCTGCCTGAGCGATCCAATTGCTTGAGCGATGGCGCCGGAGAACCTTCGTAGCGCAGGGGACCATAGGTGTCGTTTTCGACAAGAATCGATCGGGAGCCAACCTGGCGCAGGAGGGCCTCGCGGCCCGCGAGCGACATCGTGGCGCCGGTAGGATTCTGGAAATTGGGTGTGACAACAGCGAGCTTCAGAGGGGTTCGCGCGACCGCTTCCGGATCGATGCCGGCCGTTCCCACCGGCCATGGTTGGATGTCTGCGCCGGAGTGCTGAAACAAAGTCCGCAAACCCGGATAAACGGGATCTTCGAGCGCGATGCTATCGCCGGGGCGAACCAGAACGTCGCGGATCAGAGCGAGAGCTTGCTGACAGCCGCTAGTAATCAGCAGATCGTCCGTGGGCTGCGCGACGCCTTCCACTTTGGCGCATTCCCAAAGGTAATTTCGAAGGGGCTCATACCCGCCGGGGGAGCCCAATTGGAGAATCTGCGGTAGCTCCGGGCCGGCAAGAACGGCTTCGACACTTGCGCGGAGATTTTCGAGGGGAAACAAGTCCTGTGCAGGGCGCGAATGGGAGAAATTGATCACGGAACCGGCCGGCGCGGGCACCCGTGTGAGGACAGCAGGCCTATCGAGAAAATTGGCCCAATCCATCTGGCGAGGAGGCGCACTACTTGGGTCCGTTCTAACAAAACTTCCCCTTCCGACCTCCCCGAAAATCCAGCCTTCGGTTTCGAGGAGCTCGTACGCAGCCGAGATGGTCGTGCGGTTCAGGCCAAGTTGCCCAGCCAATTCACGGGTGGGCGGTAATCGCTCGCCAGGACGGAGGAGCCCCGTCGTAATTTGGCGGGTGAAGTAGCTATAAAGTTGCCGGTAAAGCGGGATATCCGAGTTAGTATCGATGGCAATCAATTCCCCACCAACATGCCATATTGGACTGGCAGGCCGCAACTCGGATTGTTCACTGCGATTGGCGCTCAACCACTGAGAGGCGAGTTGGTAAAATTGAGCTTCCCGATGCGAAAGTGGTTGGTGATGGCGGCAGTAGCGGCTTGCTTGGCTCCGCTGCTCGCCAAAAAAAAGAAAGAGGAAACCCAGGTTCTGGAGCTTCCGAGAGATCCGCCCCTGGCGGTAGCAGTCAAAACCCGGAATTTGACATTTCACGTCTCACCGTTGAGCGCCAAGGGACTGCTCTCCCAACAAACGCGCGAGGCTGTTCGCGTGCTGCTCAAAAGCAACGAAGGCGGGGTGCTGGTCAAAATTCGCGCATTCGTGGCAGGAACCGGCGACATGCGCCGAGTGCCCGCGATTGTGAGTGAAACTCTGACCGATAAGAAGATTCCGCTCCCGGTGGTCAGCGTAGTGCAAGTGGGCGGACTGCCTCTAGAAGGAGCGCAGGTACAGCTCGAATCGATTTCCGAAGCCAAACGAGAGATCGATCCGCGCGGTCTGATCTTCGCTGGAGGTCAAGCCGCGGTGGAAGCCAAGCCCCTCCAATCGATCGCTCCGCTTGCGGAACGAGCTCTGGCCAGCCTGGAGCGGCAACTGGACGGCAATGAAGCCGTGCGCGTGACCTGCTTCACAACCTCGCTCGACGACGCGCCCAAACTGGGGGCCCAAATTGTCTCACGGTTCGGAAGGGCGGTTTATTCCGTCGTGCAGAGCCAGCGGGGATCGCCACGGACCTCTGTTTCCTGCGAAGCCACCGCCCGCCTCACGAAGGACGAAACCAGCCTAGACGGGCTTCAAGCAGTCGCGGTAACTTCTCCGCAAATGGCGTTCACCGGAACGCAAGTGGCTTTCGGTTTCGAGGACAAAGATGCCCGTCTGGCATTCGACCGGGTAGGAAGAGCGCTCGCTCCCTTGGGCGCGAGCTCAGCCGACGTGGTAGTGGCCAATTACTACCCGCTCTCCGGTTCCATAGCGGAACAAGTGCGCAGGGTGCAATCGGGTTTCTTCGATGCCGTTCGCCGTCCCGTGGGAACAACCATCACGGTGGAAGGGCTACCCTCTACCGACGCCAGCTTCGCATTGGATCTTGCCGCCGTGATACACCAATAGCTTCGGATATGCAGAAACGAGTAGTCACGTTTGGGGAGATCATGCTGCGCCTGGCGCCGCCGGGCTATGAGCGTTTTCTTCAAAGCCCGCAATTCGTGGCGACCTTTGGGGGCGGGGAAGCGAATGTCGCCGTCTCCGTTGCGGCGTTCGGGTGGCCGGCGTCGTTTGTCACCGTGCTGCCGCAAAATCCCATTGCGGACGCGGTGATCTCCGAGTTGCGCCGGTTCGGCGTCGATACCTCGCACGTGGTCCGCGGCAAGGGACGGCTCGGCGTGTATTATCTCGAGGCCGGCGCCAACCAACGGCCCTCCCGCGTGATTTACGACCGAGAGGGCTCCTCGATACCCATCGCAAAAACCGGCGAGGTCCCATGGGCCAATGTATTCGAAGGTGCGGGCTGGTTCCATATCACGGGCATCACGCCCGCTCTCAGCCAATCCGCCGCCGATCTTGCGCTCGAGTCGGTGCAACAGGCGAAGCAACTCGGCCTTACGGTCTCTTGCGATCTCAATTACCGCAAAAATCTCTGGAAGTACGGAAGGACGCCTCCCGAGGTGATGGCGCCGCTGATGAAATTTGTCGACGTTGCCATCGCCAACGAAGAAGACTGCCAGATGGTGTTGGGCATTCAGGTCGATGTGGATGTCCATTCGGGCAAGCTCGACCACGGAGTTTATGAAAAGCTGACCGGCCTGGTCCTGAGTGAATACTCCAATTTGCAGGCCATCGCAATCACTCTGCGCGAGTCGAAGAGCGCTTCGCATAATGGCTGGTCGGCTTGCATGAACGATGGCAAGGAGTTCTTCGTCAGCCGCCATTACGAGATTACGCACATCGTGGATCGCGTTGGGGGAGGCGATTCGTTCGCGGGCGGGCTGGTCTACGGAATGCTGGCCCTGCCGTCAAATCGCGAGGCGCTGGAATTTGCCGTAGCCGCGTCGTGCCTGAAGCACTCGATTCCGGGCGACTTCAACCGTTTTACTGTAGATGAGATCAGAACGCTGTTGAAGGGCGATGGATCCGGACGCGTCCAGCGCTAACCGCCCGCCGTCGGCAAAGCAGGTTGCCCGGGAGTTCGTGGCGCATGGCGACCGGCGCGTCGATGAGTACTATTGGCTTCGGGAGCGTGACAACCCCGAGGTTATTGCTTATCTCGAAGCGGAGAACGCTTACACCGCAGCGGTGATGGCGCCCGCTCGAGAGCTTCGGGAGCGCATCTATACCGAAATTCTCGGGCGCATCCAGCAGACCGATCTCGATGTGCCGGCGCGCCGCGATGGCTACTTCTACTACACCCGCACCGTGGAGGGCTTGCAATACCCAATCTATTGCCGCAAGCGAGCGTCTCTGGAGGCGGCTGAAGAAATTCTCCTGAATGCGAATGAGTTGGCCGAAGGCAAGCCGTACTTCTCCTTGGGAGCCTTCGCGGTAAGTGAAGACCATCAGTACCTCGCCTACTCCGAGGACTTCAACGGAGCCGAGGAGTACACGGTGCGGGTGAAAAATCTGGGCGACGGCCGCCTGCTCGTAGACGAGATTCCCTTAACGAGCCACGGGCTGGTCTGGGCCAATGACAACCGCACCTTTTTCTACACCACGTTCGACGCGGCCAAACGGCCGGAGAAAGTCTGGCGGCATGGACTCGGGACGGATCGCTCGCAAGATCAAGTAGTTTTCTCCGAGCCCGACTTGCTGTTTACCTTTGAGCTCGGAAAGACGCGAAGCAATCGCTTTCTTGTGATCACCAGCGTGAACGCCAGCACCACATCAGAGGTTTGGACGCTGGACGCGGACAACCCTTCCGGTCCATTTGTCTTATTCGACCCGCGCAGAGCAGGCGTCGAATATTACGTCGACCACCAGGGAGAGCGATGGCTGGTGCGCACGAACGAGAACGGCGCGACCAACTTCCGCCTCGACCAAGCGCCGCTTGCGTCTACAGACCGCTCCCAGTGGCGAAATCTGATTCCCGAGCGTCCCGGTATTACGCTCGACGGCGTGGACCCATTCGAGAATCACTTGGTCATTTATACCCGCGAGCGCGGACTTCCGTGCATCCACGTCCGCGACACGCGCTCTGGCGAAACGCACATCATCGAGTTCCCCGAGGCCGCTTACACCGTGGCGCCCGGCGCGAATCTCGAATACGGCTCGGACCGGTATCGTTACGTGTACACCTCGCAGCTAACGCCCCTCTCCGTGTATGACTACAACATGGACACCCGCCAGGCGGAGCTCAAAAAACGCACGGCAGTGCTGGGCGCATACGAACCAGGTAATTACGCCTCCGAGCGCATCTACGCCCAAGCGGAGGACGGCAGGCAGGTGCCGATCTCGTTGGTGCATCGCCGGGGCGTCTCGCGAGATGGACTAGCGCCGCTTCTCCTCCACGGTTACGGCTCGTATGGAATTAATAGCGATCCGGTATTCTCCTATTCCTCGCTGAGCCTGCTGGATCGCGGATTCGTCGTGGCAATCGCTCATGTCCGCGGCGGCAGCGAATATGGCCGCGCTTGGTTCGAGGATGGCCGGATGCTTCGTAAGCGCAATAGCTTTACCGATTTCATCGCCTGCGCTGAACACTTGGTGAACCTCGGCTATACCTCGCCCGATCGCCTCGGCGCCATGGGAGGCAGCGCGGGCGGCCTGCTGATGGGAGCGGTCATAAATCTGCGCCCCGATCTATTCCGGTCGGTTGTAGCGCAGGTTCCCTTTGTGGACGTGATCACCACTATGTCCGACCCAACGATTCCGCTCACCACGGGCGAGTACGACCAATGGGGAAACCCGGAGGCGGCTCCCTACTATTGGTACATGAAAAGCTATTCGCCTTACGATAACGTGGAGGCCAAAGCTTATCCGAACTTACTGGTCACTACTGGACTCAATGATCCCCGGGTTGCTTATTGGGAGCCGGCCAAGTGGGTGGCCCGGCTTCGCGAGCGCAGCACAAACCAGAATCTAATACTGCTCCAGACGCAAATGGGAGCCGGCCATGGCGGTCCCTCCGGCCGGTATGAAAAGTATCGGGAGACCGCTCTGGCCTATGCTTTCTTGTTGACGACGCTCGAGGGCGTCCTTACTTCGGAGGGGCGATCTCGATCTGATTGACGACGTGGTCGGCGCCTACCACCGCGGCTGCTTTCGCAGCTACCGCATTCTTTTCGTCTTCGCTTCGCACCGGGCCGCGCAGCGTCACAGTCCCGCCCGTGGCGACGATCTTGACGTTGTGGGCGTAAGTGGAAAGCGACTTATCGGCAATCACGCTTCTGCGGATCTGCTTAGTGAGATCCAAGTCGCTCGTGTTGTTCTTTTGTTGATCGGCCGTGACACTGCCGGTCGGGCGGTCCCGCTTATTTACGCGCGTGTTGTCTGTACCCGTCGCGGTCGAAGCGCTCGAGCCAGCGGCGGTGGCCGCAGTCCCGGTCGCTGAAGAGGTCATCGCGCTGGTGTTCGTGGAAGCTGCAGCGCGCCTTTTGCGGCGCGAAGGTTTGGGACTACCTTTGCCCGAAAAGCGCTCCACCTCGCGCAGGAACGGGCCCTCAGCCGCGGTGCGGGGTACTCCGCCGCTTAGAATTTCCTGGCTGGTGTACGGCTTTCCGTAGACGTTTTGGTTCTCTTCCGTATCCTGCCGGAGAGTGGCGCCTTCCAGCGAGAGGCCAGCGAAGACGCCTCGCGAACGCGAGTAAGTCAAGATCTCCGCCTTTAGCAGCACGTCCGTTTTCGCGCTCAGGTTGCGTCCTACCGGCCCAGCAGCAGCCGCTGCCTCGCCGCCGATCGTTACTTTGTCCGCGAGGATTTTCCGCATTCCGCCTTCATTCATCACCAGGAGAATCACGTCCGTGCTGGAAACGCCCAGTTGAATACCGAAGCTGCCACCTTCGATCCGCATCGCCGCCGGGGCAGTCCAAACCCCATTGTGCAAACACGTCGCGAAACCCCGGCCGTACTTAGCGCCTCCAATGAAAGCCACCTTTTTTAAACTGGGAATCACTACCACGCATTGGGCCTTGCTCAAAAGATCCTGCGGAACACCCTGATCGTTGGCACGGGACATATCCCGAAGCACAGAAGTCGATTGACCCAGCCGTTTGGTGTATGTGGAAGTAACGCCAAGCAGCGCCGGCGCGATCAGCAGGAATAACGCGATTTTTCTCACTTGTTTGCTCCCAGATCTAGCGTACGACAAATTTCGAGCCGAACCGGTGCAATTTTGCGGCCGTCAACGCCCCAATCGAATGAAAGAATCTTAACTCGGCGTACTTCTTAGGCAGGAACATGCCGCGATGCCTTCACCGCCGCGGTAAGCAGTTCAGCACTCCTGGTCCATGAATACTTTTTGCTCACCAGACGGTGTAGCTGGTCAACGGAATCGTGCGTCAGTTCCGGCTTGCGCAGGAAGTGAACGATACTCCTGGCCATTGCTTCTGGCGACTCGGCGATTGAGATCCGATCACGCACCCGCGCATCCAGGAACTCAACAGCCATGGGAGTAGCTACCACGAATGTGCGATTCACGATGGCTTCCAGGATTTTGTTCTTGAAACCGCTCCCCGAAACCAGGGGGGCCACGTAAATAGCGCTCGTCGCGATCTCGCGATCCATATCCTCGACATAGCCAGTGACCCGGACGCGGTCGGACTGCCTGGCGAGAAGCTCAGCGACTGGGTTGGCGCCGGCAATTACGAGCTGCACGTCCGGCTCTTCCCGATGCACCAGCGGTAGGACGGAATCGATCAGAAACAGGGCAGCCTGAAAGTTAGGTCCGAAGCTCATGTTGCCCGAAAAAATGAGCCGCTTCTCCACTTTTTTCGGACTGGGTGCGCCTCGAAATCCGTTGTTGATGCCGTTCGGGAGCACGAGATTCGTTGAAGGCGCGCCATTCAGCCGGTCAAGGACCTTCTTGTCAACGGGCGAAACAACCACATTCCATTCCGAGCGCCGGGTGTAGAAGCGCTCGCTGATCGCCGACTCGCAAACGCGATACAGGCTTTGGGCCGCTTCTTGAAAGCGCCGAACGGACCAGCGGTTCCGAAAATCACGCCAGAAATAGAGGACCTCCGAATCCGTGAGATCAACCACCCGCACGAGCTGGTTCTGCGCCGCGACGGCGAAGAAAAGGCGGCGGCTCGATCCGATAATTACATCCGCTTGAACCTCCCCCGCCAGCTTCATGATCGCTCCGATTGTCTCTTGCCTTTGATCTTCCGACGTCCGTTCCGCCAAACCCGGCAGGGCGGCTCGAATGGCGCGGGCGAATAAAGACTTCGCCGGCGGCCGCCGCAGCTCGAAGAAGCCCGTGATCGCTCCGCGCCTCACTAAATCCTCGAACCAGATCCGTCCTTCGCTTCGCTCAGACTCCTGAAATGCAGGGAGAAAAATGACGCGGTGGCCCGCATCGATCAGCTCACGGGCGATATTAAAATATCGGATGTAGCCCCCGTGATGGTTGCGGGCAGCGTAATCGAATTCAAAGGTCCAGAGAAAGACAAGCGATGGCGAGGACTTACCTTGAGCACGGACGGAAACCTGCCCATGTCTGGTAATCCCCCCAGCAATCATCGCCTGCTGTCTCATCTGATTCACGGAAGCAACTATTTGAAATCGCTAAGTAAGAAAAAGTTATCACGGAAGCTAAGTCCATGGCAACGTTCTTACAGCCTGAAGGTAAGAATGACGCTTTCTGTTTGGCTAGGGGTTTTTAATTAGCGGATCCACGCATACCGAATCGGTGGCCAAGAGCGCTTCCTGGCTTATGGCTGCGAAAACGGTCGGCTTCGTCGCGAGCACCGTTCTCCCCCTAGTGCTGGTGCGGCGGCTTAGCTTGCTCGATTACGGCAGCTATAAGCAGCTCTTTTTGCTGCTGAACTCCGCCGTTCTGATGCTGCCGCTCGGCATGCAGATGAGCGCTTATTATTTTGTCCCTCGAGCTGCTACCCGCGGCGAAAAAGGCCATATTGTCTTTCTGATCGTGCTTTTTCACTTGTTCGTCGGGAGCGCGGCAGCGGTGGTCCTGGTGGCTCGGCCGGACCTATTGGGAAACCTTTTCCAGAACGCAGGCTTGGCCCGCTACGGCCGCTTGATCGGAGTCGCGGTCGCCCTTTGGATCAGCTCGGGGCTCCTCGAAACCCTGACCATCGCCAACGGCGAAACCCGCCTCTCCTCTCGCGTGATCGTCGTTTCCAATCTTTCCCGTTCAATTTTTTTACTAGTCGCGGCAGTTGTTTGGAAAAGCCTGTTGGCGATCTTGATCGCCGCGATTTTCTACGCGAGCCTGCAAACAATTTATCTATTCATTTACATTAATTTGAGATTTCCCGAATATTGGCGCGGGCTGCAATGGAGATCCTTAAGAACCTTGCTTGCTTACTCCGTGCCTATGGGAGTGGCCGGCCTGCTCTGGTACATGGAGACCGATATCCACAACTACTTCGTTTCGCGGCAGTTCGGTCCTCAAGCTTTCGCCATCTACTCGGCGGGAACGTTTCAGCTTCCGCTCATCGGGATCCTGTCGGACTCCATTGGATCCGTCATGATCCCCCGCGTGGCCCTCTTTGAACGCGAGGGCCGACGCGACGAGATCCTGGCTATGACGGCGGATACCATGCGCATCCTCGCGCTGCCGTTCTTCGCGGCATTCGCTTACCTCTTCGTGATGGCGCCCGAATTTGTTACTTTCCTCTTTACCTCGCGCTACGTGGCAAGCGTGCCGGTCTTCCGGGTAAATCTGTTCATGGTCCCTCTGACCGTCATCATGGTGGATCCCATCATGCGCGCGCATGCAAACCAAAAATTCTTTCTGCTGTGCATGCATGGAGGGGTACTGATCGCGCTCGTGCTGATCTTCTGGTTCGGTTTGCCCGGCATCGGGTTGACCGGCGCGATGGCGTGTGTAGTCGGTTCGCAATACACCACCCGGGCGATCGAGGCCGGCAGGGTAGCCAAGCTCCTTCGTGTGCGCTGGGCCGAGATGGGCCAATTTCGCGACGTTATGAAAATCGCCATGGCAGCGGCGGCTGCCGCCATCGCCGCTCTGGCTCTGAAAGCTGCGCTTCGCCCGTCGAAGCCGTTTGTCCCGTTGCTTGCTTGCGGGCTGCTATTCCTGGCTGTTTATGTTGCTGCTCTAGCCGGACTGAAGATCTTGCGCGAGCGGGATCTGGCTTGGCTTCGGCGCAGGTTTCCGATTTTTCGTGGACACCTCCGACAATAACCGGAGATCGGCGCGAGTTTTTCTCTTTGATCCAGCGATTCATTCAATTCGTCCAGAACGTCCGGGACATCGGCAAACACATCGACCGGCTCGATCGGCATCTGAATCTACGGGCCCTTACAAATGCCGAGAATCCCACAATAAACAGCCTTGCGAATGCATCCAAGCTAGAAGGTAATGGATGTCCTTGCTTAAAAACGTTTTTCTCTACCTAACGACTTTTGTCGTGGCGACCACTCTCGCCGCGTGTGGCGCTGGCGCGCGATTGCCGGTTTCGGCTGGTTTCGGCCCTCACCCGCAGCTTCCGCCTCCCAGCCATTCCACGTTTCCGACGGTCAACATCGCCGCGGCAAAGGGGTGGCCCGCCGGCGCCCATCCGGCGGCCGCGGAGGGCTTAGAGGTTACCGCATTGGCGCGCGGATTGGATCATCCGCGCTCGCTCTATGTTCTTCCGAACGGCGATGTGCTGGTGGCGGAAACCAACGCGCCGCCCCGTCCGGAAGACGCGAAGGGATTCAAAGGATTTTTCATTAAGCAATCTCAAAAGAAGGCCGGCGCCGCCGTGCCCACCGCCAATCGGATCACCCTTGTGCGCTACGCGGATGACAAGGGCGAAGCTGGGACGCACTCGGTGTTTCTGTCCGGACTCAACTCGCCATTCGGGATGGCGCTGGTGGGAGATTCGCTTTATGTCGCTAACACGGATGCCGTGGTGCGGTTTCCATACTCGCCGGGTCAAACGCAGATTACGGCCGTGGGGACCAAACTCGTGGATCTTCCGGCAGGACCCATCAATCATCACTGGACGAAGAATCTTGTGGCCAGCGCGAATGGTTCCAAGCTCTATGTCAGCGTGGGCTCCAATAGCAACGTCGCCGAGAACGGCATCGACAAAGAGCAGGGACGCGCAGCGATCTGGGAGATCGATACGCGAACGGGCGCGCATCGCATCTTTGCCTCGGGATTGCGTAACCCGGTAGGTATGGCTTTCGAGCCCGAGAGCGGGGCTTTGTGGGTAGCCGTCAACGAGCGCGATGAGCTTGGCAGCGACCTCGTGCCGGATTACATGACAGCCGTTCGCGACGGAGCTTTCTATGGCTGGCCTTACAGTTACTTTGGATCTCACCTCGATTCGCGGGTAAAACCGCAACGGCCGGACCTGGTAGCGTCTGCGATTGCGCCGGATTACGCGCTGGGGCCCCACACGGCGTCCCTCGGGCTTACTTACTCGCAAGGAACAACGTTGCCGTCGCAATTTAGCCATGGCATGTTCGTCGGGCAGCACGGCTCATGGAATCGCAAGCCGCGCAGCGGATATAGAGTCGTCTTTGTGCCCTTTGCCGGCGGCGCTCCATCGGGTCCTCCGGTCGACATTCTAACGGGGTTCCTAAAAGATGACGGCCAGGCTATGGGGCGCCCGGTCGGTGTTGCCATCGATAAGCGCGGCGCGCTCATCGTTGCTGACGATGTCGGCAACACCGTCTGGCGAGTGACAGGTTCGCGGCCCTTGCAGTAAAATCAGCCACCTGCGGCGCAAAGCTCACCGCGCTGTTGTTTCTGCGCTAACTCCCCAATGCTCCGCTAGCGCGACGTACTTTGCAGTTTCGAACCACATCCAACTCTGAACCGCGCTACTCCCATCGATCCTGCTGTTTCGTAATCAGAGGAAGCAAGGAAGCGAATGGGCGTGTTGGTCAGGGCAGTCGAACCATGTGATACTGACTGCGTTTTATGAGCGTTCATGGGAGGCTTCACGGAACCGTAGCCCGAGCAACCCGCGTAAGAAGTCGCGTGCTTCTGCTGCTGGTGGCCGTCACGGGGATTACGTATCTCGACCGGGTCTGCATCGCATCCGCCGCGCCGTTCATGATTGCCGAGATGCCGCTGAGCGAGATTCGAATGGGGTATGTTTTCGGCGTGTTCGCCTTGGCTTACGGCTTGTTCGAAATTCCAGCAGGTTGGTTGAGCGACGGTTTAGGACCACGCAAAATGCTGCTCCGCATCGTAGCTTGCTGGTCTTTGTTCACGATATTGACCGGCTTCACGCGCGGCTTTCGCAGCCTGATCGTCACGCGATTCCTGTTCGGCGCCGCGGAAGCGGGAGCTTTCCCCTGCGTGGCGCGCGCCCTTGCGATTTGGTTTCCTCGCGCGGAGCGAGGGAGAACGGTCGGACTGATGTGGGCTGGCGCACGCGTCGGCGGTGCGCTTGCTCCGCCCCTGGCAGCGGCACTCATCACGGTGCTTGGTTGGCGGATCACTTTTGTCGTTTTTGGAATAGTAGGCTTGATCTGGTGCGTCGCTTTCGCGGCTGTATACCGGGCAGACCCGCCGGAGCACCCCTTCGCACCGGAACAGACTTCGAGCAAGCAGCCGACTCCCTGGCGGCACATCTTTTCGCACCCAGGCGTGTGGGCACTCTTCGGGATGTACTTCGGGTCCTCTTACGGCTTCTGGTTCTTCATTACATGGATGCCTAGCTTTCTTATTCGAGAGCATACTCTCTCCGCCAAGCAAGCCGGATGGTACTCCTCGCTGCCGCTGGCCGCCGGCGCGATCTGCTCAGTTACAGGCGGCATCTTATCCGATTGGGCTACGCGCAGAACCGGAAGCCTCAGGTGGGGCCGCAGTTTAGTGGGTATGGGCGGCTTTTTGCTGGCATCGATCTGTTTCGGGGCTGCCGGACTGGCCCGCAGTCCGGGCTGGACGGTCTTGTTCTTGACGTGTGCCGCAGGTGGCATCGACCTATGCGTTCCCGTAGCCTGGGCTGCCTGCCTCGATATCGGAGGAGCTTATGGCGCAACCGTTAGCGCGTTCATGAACGCCGGATCGAGCGTCTCCGCGCTCCTCTCTCCACTAGCAGCAGCCTGGTTATCCCACAGGTTCGGCTCTTTTCATGCCATGTTCGCCAGCGCCGCCGTAGTATATTTTGTCGCAGGATTGCTTTGGCTTACAATCGATGCGACACGAGCAGTCCCCGCTTGATCGGTTCCAGCTATGAAATATCGATACGAAGAGTTTACGTGGCCCGAGATTCGCGACGCCGTTGCTCAGAACCGGGTAGCTATCTTGCCCGTGGGCACCGTGGAACAGCACGGCCCGCATCTTCCGCTGGTGACGGACGTTCTCACCGCGGCGGAAATGTCCCGCAGGGCGGTCGAGCGAATCGCGAACGAAGCCATCCTCCTCCCGCCGGTTTACTACTCCTTCAACGAACATCACATGGACTTTCCAGGCACCATCGCGGTGAAGGGTGAAACAATCATTCAGTACGTAAGCGATATCGGACTCAGCCTCGCCCGGCACGGGTTCCGCAAGATTCTGATTGTGAACGGGCATGGTAGCAATGTTCCCTTTTTAGATATTGCCGCTCGCAACATCACGGTAGGATCGGAAAGCATATGTGCGATGGCTTCGTGGTGGAGCCTGATTCCGAAGCCGTCAATCGCGGAACTGCGCGAATCGGAGTTTCCGGGCGGAATGGCGCACGGGTGCGAGCTCGAGACCTCGGTTCTCCTCTATCTACGCCCGGACCTTGTTCAAATGGACAAGGCCGAGCGGGATATCAGCTTCGCCCCGAGCGAATACTTTTACTGGGACCTGCAGGCGCCGTCGCCGATCCTCTTTCAAGAATGGTTTAGCCGTTATTCGCGAACCGGGACAGTCGGCGACCCAACCAAAGCCACTGCGGACAAAGGGAAAACATTTGTCGAAGCGGTAGTGGACCGTATGGTGTCGCTTATCCAGGAGTTTCGGGCTCGCGAGATCAAAGCCCGAGTCGATCATCACTAACTCGCTCAGAAGTTCAGCCGCAAGGCCATCTGGATGATTCGGGGACCCTGCATCGCTCCGGTCGAGCGCCCGAAATTCGGGTCGTTTAAGTTCACGTTGATGTTGCCGAAAGAAGTCCGGTTGAACACATTTGACATATCGGCGCGGTATTCGAGATTCGCACGCTCCCGCAAGGTTACATGCTTCACAAGCGAGATCGCCTCTGTAAAGAAGGGCGGGTTGCGGAAGCTATTCAGATAAGGCGACGCCGTCCCGAACTGATAGGCCCCCGGCACCGTGAATGCCGAGCGGCTGAAGTACACCCGGTCCGGGTTGTTCGGATCCAGCGCTGTGCGGTCAATGCCCGTGGAGAACGGCTGGCCCGTGGTGCTCGCCCGCAGCGCCGCGGTGAATAGCACGCCCGTCCCCAGCGTGTTCACCGGAGCGGCGAGCAAAAGAGGATTCCCGGAACGGTACTGCTGAATCCCGGCAAGCGTCCAACCGCCCACCAACCCGTTTACCAGCCGGTTCCCGCTGCTGACATATTTCCGGCCCTTTCCGAACGGCAGATCGTAGGTATATACAAGGTTCAACGTGTGCGGGTAATCCTGAAGCGAGAGGTATTTTTCCGGCTTGAGATTGTATTGGTCCTGAGGAGCCGTCCCGTTACCCGTTTGTGTATAACCTCCATTAATCTCGATATTCTTTTCCCACGTATACGCCGCCAAGACGTTTACAGCGCTGTATCGCTTCTCCAGCTTCACTTGAAGAGAGTTATACGTCGTGCCGCCTGTCCCGAGATAGGTATGAATAATGTTGTTGTACTGTGGATAAGGCCGTAATGACTGCGCCAGGGTACCCGTGAAGGTGTCGTACGGCTTCTTAAAGCCTGCCGCCGTCACTTGCGGATCGGTGATGCTTAACCCGAGCAACGGCCCTAAGCCCAAGTATTTTGGGTCCACTTGGTTGTACGGCACATAGCTGTTTAAACGGCTACCCTTGCTCCCCAAATAAGCCACGTCCAGCAATAGCCCTTTCGGCAGCTCGCGCTGCACGTTCACCTGCCAGTTCTGAATTCGACCCGCCAAGCCATCTTCCTTCGACAGCACCAACACAGTCTGGCCATTCGCGTAACTTGGATCGATAACCGGGGGAGGAACAAAATTCGCCGGCAGCAGAAATCCGTTGTCCCAGTTGAAAGCGGGTGAGATGCCGTCCGGCGAGCTTGGCGTGGGCGACGCGCTCACTCCCCACCCGCAGGGAAAGCATCCTCCGCCAGTGTTGCCGTTGGCCGATGAGTAATACATCCCGTATCCTGCTCGCACGACGGTTTTCGGGGTAAATTGGTAGGCTGCCCCAATTCGCGGACCGAAGTTATTCAGATACACATTCCCGAACCGCACCTTGCCGTTTCGCCCCGGCCCGGTCCCCGCGAACGACAGGGCGCCCAGGTGCCCGCCCGCCCCTGGATTCGGAATGGCAGGATCGAATGCCGAAAGCGTCAGATTCGTATCGGTTCTCGGCACGAAGACTTCCCACCGCAGCCCAAGGTTCAAGGTCAGCTTTGGCGTCACCTTCCAGTTATCGTTGACATATGAGCCGTGATAAATGTACTTGATGTCGACGCCCTTGGTGTTATAGTCGCGCCGGGCATTATCAGGACCGCCGAGCAGAAAGCTCGCAAACGAATTTCCGGTGGTCGACCGCGCTGCCGGGCTCGCCGTCTCAATGCTGCTGAACTGAAACAAGCCCTGCGCGTACGAGTCGTCCAGCGGCACCTGGAACGTGCGCCCGCGATGATATTCGTATCCGGCTTTCCACTCGTGCTTACCCCGGATCCATGTCGCGCCGTCGATCGCCTCCGTTGTCCAGTTCTCCTGAGCCCCGCGGTTTTTCGGATTGTTGCCAAACCCCGTGAACCCGTCCGTCAAAAACGTAACGATCGGGAAGGACTGGCTCCCGTTGGTCGCCACTCCCTTCAAACCCAGCTTGGTCGGCCAATCCTGCAGGTGCTGCGGTAGTTGATTGAACAAACTCTGATAGCGGCTGAACCCGAATGTGAAATGATTCAGCAGCGTGGGTGTGAAGGTAAAGTCGTGGTTCACCCGCGTGATATCGGGCTTTTCGTTGGATACCATCCCGTTCGCGAGCGGCCCGGGCAAACCGCCCTGCGTGAAGGTGTCTGCGCGCTGCCAGCTATATAGCCCGCTCACGCGGTTGCGTTCGCTGAACGCATGGTCCCCCTTGACGCTGTAGATGTTCCGCTCGATCGTGGTCAGGCTGGAACTGCCGAAGTTGTTTGAAACACCTGGCCCCGTCGGGTCCGGAATCAGGGCCAATATGTTCTTAGAGACGCTGCTGAATCTCGACTGCGGAATTGTGTTCCCCGAGAATGCGTCGCGCACCAGTACGCCATTCACTGTGCGCGTAGTTGCCGGGTCGTAGATCAAACGGCTCCCTAATTCAGAGAAGTTCCCGCCCTTCATCAAAGCGGTCGGAACCGAAGTCACGACGTTTCCACCGCCGTTGTTCTGACGATACCCATTCCACGTAAAATAGAAGAAGCTCTTGTTCCGGCCGTTGTATAGCTTCGGAATCACTACGGGCCCCCCTAGTGCCGTGCCGAACTCATTCTGACGGATTTTGCTCTTTCCCAGAAACGGCCGGCGCTGATTCACGCCCCAGCCAGCCGCGTCGAACTTATCGTTTCTTAGAAAATCAAACAACGCGCCATGTAATTCATTGGTCCCGCTTCGAGTTACAAAGACCTCAACGCCTCCGCCGCTCCGCCCGTACTCCGCCGAGAAATTGCTGGTCAGCACCTTGAACTCTCCGTACATCTCCACGCTGCCGATGCCGCCGTTAGCCACGAATGCCACGCCGCCCGATTCTGGGTTCGTGTGGCTTGCGCCATCGATCAAGATCTCTTTCGATCGACGAGCGCCGCCATTGATGCTCGTTTCCTGCTGCCCGCCATTCACGCCCGGAACATAATTTATGAAGTTCTCCGGATTGCGGAAACCCCCATTCACGAACAATGGCGCATCGGTCATGAACTTCGGCTGAAACACCGTGCCCGTATCGCTGGTTTCGGTTAGAAGCAAAGGTGTCTGCGAACTAACCGTTACTGTTTGCGCCTGCTCCCCCACGGTCAGGGCTAAGTCCAGGCCCACTCGATTTGCTACGGCGACCACAATACCGGTCAGCCGCACCGTCTTAAATCCCGTGTGCTCGGCGTCCAGGGTGTAGCTGCCTACAGGGAGGCTAGTAAACTCAAACGCGCCGGCCGCGTTAGAAACCGCTCTTTGCGTCAGCCCTGTTTCTACATTGCGGACCGTAACCGCCACTCCCGCTACCAAAGCGTTGGAGGGGTCAGCCACGCGCCCGGATAGCGAGCCTGTATCCGATTGTCCGTAACAGAGCGCAATCGTGAGAAGAGCGGTAGCGGCAAACCGGATCTTAAGCATGGGCAAGAGTTTATCAGAATGACATACTTACGAGAATGGATCGCCGCAATTTTTTCTCCCAGGCTGTGTTAGCCGCCTTTTCAAGAAAAGCTCTGGCCCAAGCCCGTACCGCGGCCGCCTACGCCGGAAGCCGAACCGCCGAAGACCTCGCGCGCGATGAAGACTATTGGCTTCCCATTCGCCACGCCTTCACCGTCGATCGTAACGTAATTAATCTCAACAACGGCGGCGTCTCTCCCGCGCCCCGCGTAGCGAAGGAAGCGGAGGCTCGCTACCTCGAAATGGAAAACATGGCGCCCGCGTATTACATGTGGCGTATCCTCGATCCAGGCCTCGAGCTCGTTCGCCGCCGCCTCGCTCAACTCTTCGGTTGCGACCCGGAAGAGATCGCCATCATGCGCAACGCCAGCGAAGCGCTCGAAACTATTCAACTGGGTCTCGACCTTCAGCGTGGCGACGAGGTCGTCTCCACCAACCAGGACTACCCGCGCATGATATCCACGTGGCAGCAGCGCGAGCGCCGCGACGGGATCGTATTCAAACAAATTAAGTTCAAGGTACCCGCGCCGTCTCTCGATGTACTTAGGATGCAGATCGAAGCCGCGATCACGCCGCGAACCCGAGTCATCCACATCTGCCATGTCACCAATCGCACCGGGCAGCTCTTTCCCGTTCGTGACATCTGCCGGATGGCGCGCTCGCGCGATATTCAGGTGATCGTCGATGGAGCCCACTCCTTCGCCCAATTCCCATTCACCCGCGATGATCTGGAGTGCGATTACTTCGGCACCAGCCTTCACAAGTGGCTGCTCGCGCCGATCGGAACTGGGATGCTTTACGTCCGCCGCGAGAAAATACGGACCATCTGGCCGCTGCAGCCCGCGGATGCCGCGCTCGCCTCCGACATCCGCAAATTCGAACAGTTCGGCACGCATTCCGCAGCCCCGCGTAACGCAATCACCGAGGCCATCGACTTCCACGAGAGCATTGGGATTGCCCGCAAGTCCGCGCGTTTCCGATACCTCCGCAGATGCTGGGCGGACCGCCTGCGATCGCTCCCCAATGTGGAACTGCTACATAGTGAAGACAATGCCCAGGCCGCTATCGGCTTCATCAACATCCGCGGCCTCCAGTCCGGAAAGCTGGTGAACTGGTTGTGGACCAAGCACCGCATCTGGACCACCTCTTTCCCCACGCCCGGCGAATACGACGGAATCCGCATCACCCCGAACGTGTACACAACCATCGAAGAGATCGATTACTTTGCTAAGGTGATGGAAGAAGCCGCCCGCAACGGAATCGACTAACCGGTCTCTCTAAGTTCGCCATCGCCTGGATAAAAACTTCGAGACCGGCGAGCATCGAGCTACACCGGGACGTACTGACGGAGGTAGCGATATCCCATGCGGAATCCGGTTTTGTAGGGTTCGCTGAAGACGTCGCCTCGATTGGGATCCCCGTACACGGGGTCTTCGTGCTCGATATTCATCGCGCCCGAGTAGCCGGCATCCTGCAATACCGTGAAAAAAGCAGGCCAGTCCATCTGTCCGAGACCCGGGATGCGATAGCGCCACCAGCGTGTCTTATCGGGCGGGTTGATGCCGCAGCGGCGCAGCACGCGGGTAAAAACTTCCGTGTCCTTCAGATGAATGTCGTAAATTTTATCAACGTAGTCCCGCGCGGTTTGAATGGGATCCATCATCTGCCAGACGAGATGGGACGGGTCGTACTGCAGGCCGACATAGGGGGAGTTTCCGAAGCCTTTAAACAAGGCGTCGAAGCCCACAGGACCGGTAGCTACGTTCGGTGAGCCGGGATACGGTTCCCACAGGACACGCACTCTGTACTTCTCGCAAGTCCGGAAATACTTGTCGTTGTAAACGCGCACTAGCTCGTCCACATTCTGGTCCAGCGTCTTGCCGGGCATGGCTCCGGAACCGGTCCCGACATGAGGCGCGCCGAGGCGGCCAGCCAGCTCGATCACGCGAACGAAATAGTCGTTCGTCTTTTGACGCGCAGCGGGATCGGGATCGACATGGTTCACGGTCGCGCCCACCACCGAGAGGTACAGGCCCGAGCGCGCGATTGAAGCTTTGACCCTTTCGATCAGGGCGTCGTTAAGATGGTCGGCGTCAAGGCTGGTGCGGGGCCGCGCCCACAGGCCGATGCTCGTGAATCCGTTCTCCTTCGCGAAGGCGATGTTTTCCTCGCTGTAATTACCGAGCACGCCGAGCTTCGGCTGCCACGTCTTGCGCCCGGCGGTTTGCGCTTGAAGAGCGGAACCGGCGACGGCGCCCAGGATGCTGCGACGAGAGAGGGCCATTCAACGCGCAGCATATCACGCGTCAGCGATGGCCGGTAATGCTGGCTCTGGCTTTGAGATCGTCCACATACTTTTCAAGCAGTTTGATCCGGCGCGCTCGTAGAAGGATGTCCTCTATTTGATCGCGAATGTCCATGAGGCCGGGAATGCCCTCTGGCTTCCTTTCGATGAGCAGCACAATGTGAAAACCGTGTTCGGTTTTGAAGGGGCCGCTTCGCTCACCGGGCTCGAGTGAAAAGACCACGTGGTCAAACTCCTGGACCATCATGCCGCGGGGGAACCAGCCGATGTCACCGCCGTCTCCGTGGCATTGGGATTCGCGATTGGCAACGTCCGCGAAAGCCGCGCCCGCCTGCAATTGCTCTTCGGCGCCTCGGATGGCGGCCAGCGCCTGTTCTTCCGTGGTGTTTCCGTCAATTGTCTTGAGGATTTGCGCGCAATGAGCGGTCTCCGGCACCCACAAATCTTCGCGATGTTCTTTGTAGTAATCACCGATCTCCCGGTACTTGGGAGCTTTGGCTTTCGAGGTAACCCGGTCAATCAAGCGCTCGATGCGCTGAACAGTGACATCACCTTCGCCGGGCTCGGGCGGAATTGTGCTTTCGTCGCGCAAGGCCTCCTGCCGCCCTCCACCCGGACCTTCGTATTCGCAGACGGCACGATCGGCAATACGAGCTTCCTGGCCATACCCTTCAACAGCGCGGC